>RHPI01002402.1:756013-827871 GCA_009103225.1 Chlorokybus atmophyticus
GGGGGGGGGGGGGGGGGGGGGGCACAACATCAAACTACCTACTAACACGCCTGCACCCATCAAAAACTTGGCAGTGGGCTGCACTGACGACCATAGCAAGCTGGCAAGCCAACGTATCACAAAATGCTCCGCAAGTAAAAGATGCACAAAAACACATAATGAAAAAAAGAACAACTGCAACTGCGCTGGAAAGAGAGCACTAGCATGCATGCTGCAATCTCCCACACACACCTGTGAGCGTTGAAAGGCGGCGAGCTTGAGTGCTGGAGGCGCAAACAGCTGCAGCTCCGCAGCCCTCGCCTAGCCCTCTAGCAACCAGCCTGCTGCAATCCGCTGCAGCTGGCGCCGCCGGCAGGCCAACGCCTCGCCTGCCGGCTGCGCTAGCAGCAGTGACAACAACACCGACGTCCCTGCGCCTGGGCTGAGGCTGCCTGCACCCCGTAGAAGACGGCGTGGCTGCCACCGACACCGCCGTCGTCCTCCCCGCCGCCGCCGCCGCCGCCATGGTGACTCTGAATGCTCCACGCGCCACGGGTAAGGGTTTTGGCCTGGTGGGCGGCGATGGCGGGGCGGCGGGAGGGGGAAGAGGTGGTGGAGCAGGAGGATGTAGGGGAGGAGGTGGAGGAGGAGTCGGCTGCGTTGCGTCGGGGCAGGGCTGCGCTGCTGTACCGGCGCATGCGGGTAGGCATCTCTGACGGCCGCGTGCTGGAGGGGCTGTTCCACTGCCTGGACAAGCAGGTAACTGGCGCCACACACGCACAGGGCTGACACGACACACCTGAGCAGCGGACGGCAATGTTCTGCTGCTTGCTTCTCACTAACAGGGTCAAATGTTGAGGAGAGGGATTGGGATGCAAGTCAGTCTGCTTGCACCTTGTATGTGCGCAAGCTTGCTCAGCCTTGCTCTCAGTAGGCACGCCAGCATGCACTTGCAGGGCATTGCTGGAAGCTCATGCCAGCCTCATCGGGTAGTCATTGTTCTCGTCGCTACCAAGAGCAATCAGTTCACAGCAAGCATGCTCCTGTTGTTTGTTGCCAGTGACCCAGCAAACTGTGCAGCATTGTGCTGTTGTCTTCCAAAGCTTGCGACCTTCTCCAGTGCGCATTATTGCATACGCGGCAGCTGTTCAATGCTGTGCTGAAGTCAGTTAACTAGCTGTTTTCGAGGTTTTAGCTTCTTTCGACAACCCTGCAGACTTCTTGCCGGCTGTCCAGCTTTGCTACCAGCAGCTGCTTCACAATTTGCACATGGACACGCCTTACAGCAGACATATGTTCTTTTGTGCGAGTCTTCAGCGCTAGAGCACACTAGTCTGCGGCTACTTGCTACTTGAATACGCCTTGCTGACTGTATTATCCTCAACAGGGGAACATCATCCTGATGGACACAGCTCAAGTGACGCCGTCGGGAGAGCGTCGGCCGCTCGGGCAGGTCTTGGTGCCAGCCGCACATCGCACCTCCCTGCACATTGAGACGGCCTCGGCCGAGGAGGAGATGAGGGTGCTCGCGCTGTAGCTGAGCAGCACAAGCGATGTCTGGAACGCATTGCCACTGCTGCGCTGAACAAGTTACTTCTCTCCTGTCGGACAAACACTCGCAGCACTTAAAATTGCACAGGTATAGTCTGGATGATTACTTCACAGGTTGCGTACCAAGAATGCAGGTTACACATATGCGCACACACAAATGTATGTAAGCATTTTGGGTTCCGCGCGTGTACAGACATATTTGGGTGGCCTCGCAGGAAGAAAATGGCAGCGTGTGGCCAAGCAGCAGACAAGTGGAGCAGCAGAAGCGCTTGCTTGAGCTCACCCTGCCACCAACATGTGCTGCTAAGCCAGCATGGTGGTTGCAAGCGCGGCAAGCGGGTATGTGGGCCAGAGCGCCATTGCAGACTTGGCTGCTAACATACCAGGGATCCGCTGCAGTCAGCTACTGGCGCATTCCTTGTATTAGTGAGAGAGGGTTACTGGCGCATGGGCTGGCCAGCACAGCTTACTGTCACCAAACTTGCATTGGGGCTAAGACGGGCATTTGGCGTAGATTTGGGGCAATTGCATCTGCACGCTGCGGGATGTCGCAGCTGCGAAAGTGATTATCTAACCTCGTCGTTCAATCGAAATATTGCAATAGTATCAATGCAAATGTGATTGAACACTGTCCCAATCAGATTGCCCTATGCCTGCGTAGAAATCAAACAATGAGGGTGGCATGTTTGGCACATGCAGCAGTGACAGTGGCGCAACACAAATCATCACCACCACCACCACCACCACCACCACCGGGCTATATACACTAGCAGCAGCATACCCCTTCTATACACGAAGTCACTAACTACCCTTGCTGGCGCCCTCAACCCCATGCAACTTCACCATTTGTTCACATGGCCTGCCAAGTTTGACAAAGTGAATACACCACTGCTGGCAACAAGTTGAGCAGAGGTTCACACACTACAGAACACCATTTCACCGCATCATCTTTGCAACTGCTGTTGGTCGGCTGAGTGCCTGTATCCTCAACAGCTAATACACTTCAACAAACTCTGCATCAAACAGCTCCTGTAGCCAAACGGTATACACATAATACGACATCACTTACACATGTACAATTGTACGAAGTTAATGACAGCCCACTCTACTGCACTAGTTGTCGCTAAGGGAAGAGCCTGCCAGATACACTACACTATACTCAGGTGTGCTGATTCGTCACTTGTTTACCAGCAACACCCACAGGGATAGATGCACAGGGCTTTTACCCAGACAAGTGTGTACAGCATACAACAAGAAGAGAATACAGATGGCAGGGGCAGGCAGGGGAATTATATCATGCCAGCCTTCAAGGCAATATGTGGCTGCTGAACCCGCCGGTTAATGATGTTCGCTTGTGATGCGGGTCATGGTTGGCGCCTCGGGTACGCCCAAGCGCGCCTGCAGCGCCCCCTGCCGTATTTGCGCTGCTACGCTGCCAATGGCGCCGGGCTCGTGCGGCATGAACACCTGCGGATGGCCACAAGTCAGTGACTCATGTCGATGGGTTGGATAAGAAAAAACATAATGGCAGTAGCAGTTGAGGACAATTCGCCATACCGCTGTTGACTTGTTGTGCATGCCAATGTCGCGCAGCGTGTCGAAGTACTGCGTGATCATCATAAGGTCCATGACATCACGCGGGCTGGTGTCCTGCAAGTGCACAAGGCATGTCAGTTCAGGATTCAAAGTCACACTAGCCACACCATTTCAGCGTTTCACCAATCTCACTACCTTGACATTCTCAGAAAACATCACGACGCTCTCGCGCAGCCCATTGACAATCGCCTGGCGCTGGCGGGAAATACCCACACCAGCCAGATACTTGCTCTCGGCATCGGCTTCAGCTCCCTTTACTATGCGCACCTTCTCAGCCTCAGCCTTGTCCACAGCAGCAACACTGCCATGCACAAGGATGATCAGGATACACTCGAATGTATGCAAGTTATGTTTAATGTCAGTAGGAACCCACTCACCGCAAGCGGGCAGCAGCATTGATTTCGTTCATGGCCTGTTTGACGCGTGCATCGGGCACAATATCTGTAACAAGGGCGGAGTGGATATCATAACCGAAGGCGCCAATGACTTTGGTCAGCTCGGTCTTGACCGCCTGTGCAATGTCGTCCTTGACCTCAAACACGTCGTCCAGCTTGATTTTCGGAACAGTAGACCGCACCACATCAAAGACATACGAGCGGATTTGCGTATGAGGGTCTGTCAGCTGCAGCGAGCCAGCGGGTATCAGCTTTTCATGTTGCCAATCTCATAACGACACTGGCTAGTTATTGGCAGGATCAGCTTGTCTCTCACCTTATAGTAGGCATCGTAAACGTTGGCTTTGACAACTTCATACTGCACAGCAACAAATATCTTATACCAGCGGCGTTGCATGTTTTATGTAGCACGTAGACTCACCCACACCCGCACCCACGCACAGGTACAAACTCACAAATGCACATGCACATGCACATGCATGCTTGTGCGCGCAAACACACACGCACCAACACAGGCATGCTTAACTTCGTGAGGCTGTGTTTCTACATCGCAAGCACACATAGGTCATACCACAGAGACAGCAGGAAAGCCAATAATAACATGTTTTCTCACTTGTACACTAACGACAACGGTCACAAAGACGTTGTCTTTGGTCTTGGTCTCGCAAGACACGTCCAACTGCTGAAGACGCAAACTGATCTTTCCAGTCTGGAACTCTCCACAGCAACTGCAAGCAACAAACATGCAATAAGCCGAACAAACATGCAGTGCGAGCACAAGTGGCCCTCGTGGCCACCAGCCGCACTAGCTTGCAAACATGCAACCAGGTCCAAGTGTCATGAAGAACAGCGTTTGCAGCAGCTCAAGCCAAGCAGCATGAAGGTCAAGCCCAGTGAGGCGTTTCAGGCATGGGGGCATGCTTGACAGCGCTTCAGCGCAAGCAAACACGCTCAAGCAGCACAGATAACCACCAGCTTGTACGAGGACGTGAGTATGCTTTGCCTGAAGACACTGAGCAGCAAGCCAACTGGGCGCAAGCATGGTTCAGGCTCACCAGCAGAGGAAGTTGAAACCCGGCTCGGCGAAGCGCTGGAATTTGCCAAACTTCTCAATGACGCCCAGGGTGGACGTCTCAGGGCAGCTGCAGCACGCACCCATAATGCTTCGAACTTCCCCGCCGCTCCCGCCGCCGCCGCCGCCAACACCGCCGCCACACCAACCTGGACGCTAAAGCTTTCACACCGTACTTCGTTTCTCCCTTCAACGGCTAAGCAGCCAATTGAGTAAGCCTTCCCGCCATAACGGAATGGGCTTCGCAACACTTGACTGCCCGCTTTATAAGAGCCTACATGCGAGTGTGTAATCAGACGTGAGATAAGCGAACTAGCACACAACAACAGTGCTCTTCCGTCTGGAATCCGTGACATGAGATTCCACAGAAAATGCTTGTGCTCTGACAGGCGCCTTAGTCAGCCCTAAGATTCCAAAACGCGTTCATCCTGGTCATGACACATCAGCAAAGGAATTTGCAGTTCGTGCCCGGGAATCAGGGGAGCACGTCGCATCATCGTGGCGTTATGACAACCGCCACAGGATTCATGTTTTCATCATGATTCCTCTGTGCTGCGAGTGTCGTCACTGGTCGTCATTCAACTGGGTTGAATGAACAAAAGCCCTACCATGACTCATGACAGGGCTTTTATCGTTGTTGAAAGGACAGGTCCTCGCTTGCCAATCGGGGTCGTCGAAACCGGATGCGACCGAGAGCAAACCCTAACCCTAGTTCTCACGCAGACGCAAACGTTGTCCTACTACTCGTCCTTGTGCAGGGCGTCACCCGTCACCGTCGCCGTCTGTTGGGTGTTCCTGCACTGCAGCTTAGCGGCGGACGGTGTGCTTGTGAGCAGTAGCAAGCGGTGGAGAGCGGGCTGCCCTGCGCTGGTGGCCTTTGTGATGGTGAGCTGGCTGGGGGAATGTTGCATTGCATGCGAGCAGAAGCCGGTAAGGCGAATGCGTGCGTAATGCAGGGGTTTAAGCTGACAAATTGTTGCATTGGTGGTGTGTGCAGTCCGTTACACTGCATACAAACTTGGGAGAGATTAAGTGCGAGATATTCTGCGACGAGGTTCCAAAGGCAGCCGAGGTATGAGTCTCTGTTGACTTGTTGAGGTGTTGAATTGTTGTTATTATGAATATTGAGTTATCAATATTGAATTTGCAATATTGCAATGCATCAAACTGGTGTGTCTCATTGTTTGCTTTTGCGTGCTTGCTTCCTTTCCAGTTCTGCATTTAGTCCAGGTGGTTCTGTGCATGCCACCGTTATCAGCTGTGCTTATCTCATTGCACTCCTTGCTTGCAATGTGCACTCATTAGTGATGACTCATCACATTCCCAAGTCCACAGTGATATCTTTGTGGATCGTGATCGTGAAAGTGCCTGCATATATACTCTTGTGCCATAAACAAGCTTCGCAGACAACCTGACTGCGACGCTTGCACGCATATTCTCAGTATGTTGTGCATGGGCTGCAGTGAGGTAGGTCATCACCTGTCGTTCTTGAGGCGACGAGCGCCAGTTCGCAAGCATGCAGCATCGCGTGCCCGCTCATTCAATCTGGATAGCATGCAATGTTTATTCACTTGCACTTTGCATTCGGTCGGTGTTTGCTCGCCCACTTAGCTGCTGACCAGTATTCGTGCTGCGGCACATTTCTTCACGCAGAACTTCCTTGCGCTGTGTGCGAGCGGGTTCTACGATGGCACCATATTCCACAGGTGCGAATTCACCGCCTCTTGACCATAGCTAGCCAGAACATGCTTCTACATCAAGCGCACACACCTGCTTCGTTGACCACCTGTTGGTGCGCAGAAACATCAAAGGCTTCATGATACAAGGCGGCGATCCGACAGGTACAACCATAGGCAGTGTACAACCTTTGGTTTGTCTTTGTGATTGCTCGGCAGTATTGGCTGAACTACTGCTTCAAGTTGCGTGCCTTTGTGTTTCTGGTTTGCCACAGGCACTGGCAAAGGTGGCACCAGCATATGGGGAAAGAAGTTCACGGATGAGATAAGGGACAACCTCAAGGTGAGTGGTCATGCAAACAATGTACAGTCATTGTATCTAACCTGCGTGCAAAGTCTTTGACCGAGAGCTTTTCGTAATAGCACAATGCGCGTGGGACACTGTCGATGGCGAACAGTGGTCCGAACACCAACGGCAGCCAGTTTTTCATTTCCTACGCCAAGCAGCCTCACCTGAACGGTGTGTATGGTGTTGATGTGGTTGTCTCGCAGTATGCATTGTACCAATGCCACTGCTTTAGGCTGAACTGGCTGAGACACAACAATGCATGGTTGCAGGGCTGTACACCATTTTTGGCAAGGTTATATCGGGGTTTGAAACTCTTGACCTCATGGAGAAGGTGGGCCATTGCTGATGCGGCGTGAACAAACATGTTGGGTACTTTCGATTTTTGTACAGATGCTGAGTTTACTGCATAATTGCAGACGCCAACCGGGCCGGGTGACAGGCCCCTTGCAGAGATACGGTTAAATCGCGTAACAATTCATGCGAACCCCTTGGCCTCATAGATTCTGAGGGGTAGCTGAGGCTGATGGCTGCGTGCGACACATACAACCCGTCCACACTTGTTGCTGGTGCCCCTGGTACCGGGCTCATTCAGGACGATATTGAACTTGCCAAGGGCTGAAGCAGTCTGGCTGCCAGGCAGGGTATCTGGTCAAAGGTGTGGTGTGCGTGAAGTTACCTGCGAACACTGTTCCACTGCCACGCTTGGCTGGCAATGCACACACATGAAGGCAAGGGGCAAGCCGGATTGGCAGTGACACTGGCTTGCAGTCAATATGCGGAGGTGGCGATGACCACAACAGTGCTCCGGGCCCAACCATGTTGGCAAGATTTGCGCCATTGGTTTGATATAAAACAATGATATAGTCTCTGAACGTTTCTACACTGTATGCGTCCCTTGGGTCCTCTTGTAAATGAAATGATGCGAGATGATGCCATGAAATGCACCTTTTTAGCTTGCTATTTGTTCGGCGATTTGACTAATAGCAGTGATGGCCCCTGCACTGCACTATGTTGCAGTTACTGCACAAGTACTGTGCATGCATTTGTGATGGCAGCCGCAGGACACCTGACTGATACCACTCATCTTATGCACGTTGACAGTTGCCTCTCACATACCTAGGTCAATAGTATAGTTGGCCCCAATATGCACGGCCTCACATGCTCGCGCGCATTGCGTGGGCTTCTCCTCTCCACACCTGCACTCACACTCACCTCACGCAACCCGCCCTACTCATCCCGCAAACCCACATCAACGAGCCCATCCATTTGTGCGATTGCACCCTATCAAGAGTATCCTTCCGCCAACATAGAGTGCATTGCA
Organism: Chlorokybus atmophyticus; assembly: GCA_009103225.1. Taxonomy (NCBI): domain Eukaryota; kingdom Viridiplantae; phylum Streptophyta; class Chlorokybophyceae; order Chlorokybales; family Chlorokybaceae; genus Chlorokybus; species Chlorokybus atmophyticus. The sequence continues at coordinate 763,953 of RHPI01002402.1, forward strand.
GTGCAAGTGCGAGCAGCGACGCAGTTGGTTTCACAGAGTGTGCTTAAGGTCCATTGTACTCTGTGCGGAAACGTTCAGGTCAAAGCATGCCTTCTCGCACCACACCTCAATACATGATGATGACAGTTTGCAGGCTTCAGACCAATGCTACCAAGTTGCAGATGTCGCAGCACACAGGACAGAGGCCGCAATTCGAGCCAAGCCTTATGTGGCTGCCCACAGTTGTTGATGTGTCAACTGCTTTCAGATGGTCCATCAAGCTGGTGTGACACAGCACTACCAATGTGCTGTGCTGTATGGACAATGTGACAACAACAATGTGCTTGGCGCAGGCTGGCACTGCAGCAAAGGGCATTTGTGTTCTCTGCATCACCCGCATGACAGCCAACAACAAGGCTGCCTGGGTTTGACCCAACAAACAATCAACCCTACAAAAGGATACACCTCCAAGACAAAGCTTTGGCAATAGTATTATTACAGAGACATAAACCAATGTACAGCCGAACCCTAGCTAACATCCACAAAAGTTTGTTAATAACTGTTCCTCCAACACACAAAACTGGTATGTACTGGTGAAGTGGTAGCCCACACTATTCACTGCGCCGTGGTAATGCCGTCATGATGAGAACAGAGATCAACCTGCACAGGCATATGGTTGAATAACCACAAAAAATGCAACAAGCAAAAAACTTTTGAGCGGGGCATCAGGAGCTCAGGATCAATGTTGAAATTCATGATGTCTTCATCAAGTTTGAGGTTGATACAATCATCACAGCTCCCAATAACCACTCAAGGTGCCAACCAGCAAGTGAAAGAGCTCAGCTTGGATCAAGTAGAATCACTCAGATTGTCATTTAGAAGTTCATTGTCAAGAACATCACCGCTCACACTGGCTGGCACCAACACAACAAGCACACCACCCCGCACCGCAACACACATCAACACACTCACCTCAATCCGAATCTCGTTATGCCTGTTGAATGGCTGAAACGGGTCCTCATACTGCGTGACAGAATACACTTCTCGGCTGATCTCCACACCCTCTTCGGCCATGTCGGACACCAGCGTGGAAGCCTCGACGGGAACAGAGTCATCATCAGCATAGCCGGAGAACTGCCGCACGGCAAAGCAGAGAGGTTTGGGATGGTGATAGATGATGATGTTGGAGTCGTTCAGCGGCTGAGGTGGTTGGCCCTTCCACGACTGCGGGACCGGGAAGAAGACCATGAACTCGCTCTCGCAGAAGGGTCCAGGCCCAGGATGCACCACTGTTGCAACTGGGGCAGTCATCTCCACCGTCTTGTTGTCCTTGTTGGAGCCTTGGATGTAGTCAAAGAGCTGCATGCACAAAGAAGGTGAGCACGCAGTTCGATTATCAAATGCAGCAAGCAACAATCACTGGTATACGCAGTCCTTTTTCTATGCATGTTCTCGCGATGGTGTTCATTCAGCACACAGACGGCTACCAGTCATACTAACAACTGTTTGCTTGTCCTGCAAGGCTGACCAGCAAGCTGCACAGTGTGCACGACAACTACCACTCACCATCTTGAAGCCGGCCATAGTGGCGTGCTTGAACGAGGTGTCGTGTATGCCAAGTGCGCCGGCGAACGTGTAGTTCTCGTACAACCGGACCTCGAACCCCTTGTGCTTGCGGACCGTGGCGAACTTGGGGCACTCCAGGTCACCGCACGAGGGGTCGCGCTTGAACTCCGGCTGCGGGGGGCGGCGTGCTCCGGCTGCTGCCAGCCCTCCCAGGCGCCGGGCAGGGACGGCCTCCGCCCCTCTCGAAGCGCAGCAAGCGGACAGGAAAAGAAGCTGCAGAAGGGCGACGGCAAAGGCGCCGCTGCCCAGCAGCGCCAGGCGGCGGCTGGCCATGCCGGAGTTCTACGCCTCTCTCGCCTCAGCGCTCAGCCTGGGCTGCACAGACGGAATAGGCAGTACCGCTCACGCTACCAGCCGGCTTGCACAACTACGCCACCGCCGCCGCCGCCGCCGCCGCCACAATCTCCACAGCCACGTCAGATCTGACTGCCGGCATGCTGGGGTTTGTGGAGATCTCCGCCGCCAATGCGCTGCATTGAGCGAGACCCTAGTGACACCCTCCATAACCGTCATTGTGCAAATCGCTCAAGACCGTATTGAGCCGAGTTGAATCCCTGACATGCTGCGGATGACGGCGCCGTGCGTGGCGGCGGCGAGAGCATTGGCTGTGAGCCCGGCAGCGGCGGCGGCGCATGGGGTAGAGAGAGGTGCGCTAGCATCGCCTTGTAAGCAATCGTGCGCAGCAGCCTGGAGGCCGCCGCAGCGTGTGGCGGTGTCCTGGAGAGGCTCCACCATGTCCGCCACCGCCATGTCCGCCACGCCGTCTCCGCTGTCAGCAGGGGCACCGGACACCGCCGCCGCCGCCGCCAAGCCCTTTGTCCCGCCCGCTGGATACTCTCTGGGCAGTGCGTGCAGAGTGCCGGGGCTGAAGCTGCAGGACCATTGGTGAGTGATCTGGACCATTCGATGAGGGTTTGAACGGTCCGATTACGAGCGGCCCACCCAGCGGCTTGGTTATAGCGATAGATATATCTTGCTGTTGACGACAACGAGGAGGTTGCCGTAAACTAATGAGTAAGGAAAACAAAGCGGCCGGTCGATGCCGGCCGCGGCGTCACTAGCTTTTGACGCCACGCAATATTTGGCGGGCTCAAGAGGCCAGCCGGGCGTAGAGACCGCCTCTTTGCGGGACTCGCCTGCGCAAGGCCTCCGGCCACCACACAGCCACACCCATACACACATATGCTTCGTGCATGCCAGCAGTAGTAAGTTGGGCTATGCAGTAGCAAGCTATGTCTCCGTTGCGCTCTTGACGCACAGGTGGGGATAGTGACCCAGGCAGGCACCCAGTGTGCAGAGTGTGTACGAGGCACACTCACTGCAGTATTGTGCTGCATTGCTGCAGCAGCAGTGTCATCTGACGCGTTCCTCGCCTTTGTTTCTCTCTCCCCACGACCAGGTTTGACGTGCCGCTGGACTACAACGGCACCGACGGAGATGGGCGGCGCCTGCGCATCTTCGCGCGCGAGGCCGTGGCTGCAGGCAACGAGGACAAGGCCGCCTCCCTGCCCTGGCTGCTGTATCTTCAAGGAGGCCCTGGCTTTGAGGCCCCGCGACCCACAGGTGCGTGCACGCGCGTGTGTCTGTTTGTGTCATAGTGTTGGTGATGGTGGCGGTGATGGTGATGGCATTGGTAATGGTCAGAGGCGAGCGGGTGGGTGAAGCAAGCATCGAAGGAATTTCGGGTGCTGCTGCTGGATCAGCGAGGCACGGGGCGCTCCACGCCGATATCTGCGGCGGCTTTAAGCAAGCTGGGGGATGCGGAGCAGCAGGCTGCATTCCTTCAACATTTCCGTGCGGACAACATTGTCCGCGATGCTGAAGCCATCCGAGCCATACTAGCCAAGGGAGAGAAGTGGACCGTGTTGGGTGCGTGCACACAAGCCGACATTGGGACTAGCAGTAGCTTCCTTACTGGACACACTTCCCTTGTCACAGTGTACTCTGTGCATCGCTGCACATATGTTTGATACAACTTGTTTGTTAGGTCAGAGTTTCGGTGGCTTCTGCACGTTGACATACCTTAGCTTCCACCCTCATGGCTTGCGAGAGTGCTTACTTACGGGCGGTTTGCCCCCACTCGGCCCAGGATGCACTGCCGATTCAGTGTACCGCGCGTTGACTCCTCGCGTCATCACCCAGAACATGAAGTATTACTCGCGCTTCCCTGAAGATGCACAGGTACAAGTCATTGCAAAACAAGCCTCAATCCTTCTTACCTTGCACAATATATGGCATAAGTAGCGGCAACCTGGCTGTTCTCAAGGTGGCGCTTGTTGGTCATGTATCAGGTTGTGCGCGACATCGTGCAGTACTTGGATTCGCAGCCCGAAGGAGGTGTGGCGCTGCCTTCAGGTGGTGTGCTGACGTCGAGGGGCTTGCAATGGTTGGGTTTGAGTTCGTTAGGTTCAGCTGGAGGCTTTGAGAGGTTGCACTTCATGCTCGAGCGTGCGTGGGAGACTGACCTGACTGGGGACTTGAGTGCGGATGCGCAAGGCACAAAGACCTTGAGCCACACCTTCTTGAGAGCATATGAAAACGCTCTGAGTTTTGACACCAATATATTGTACGCGTTGCTGCACGAGGCGATCTACTGCGAAGGTGCGGCATCGCGGTGGTCCGCAGCACGCGTGCAAGAAGAGTTCCCGCAGTTCACACCACAAGGCGACGGCGTTGAGGGCAAAGTCCTCTTCACCGGTGAGATGATCTTTCCCAACATGTTCAAGTGCGGTGTCTTAGTACCGCTGATGCAAACGGCTGAGGTCGTGGCCAATATGCGCGAGTGGCCGCCTTTGTATGATGCCAAGGCGCTGCGGAAGAACACTGTTCCCGTCGCAGCGGCTGTGTACACTGAGGACTTGTATGTGGACTACAATATGTCGCAGGCGACCGCGGCCAACATCAAAGGCATACGCCTGTGGACAACCAACCAGTACCAGCACTCGGGCCTGCGCGAAGATGGCGCTGCTGTGCTAGAACGATTGCTGAGCATGGTCAGAGACCACATACCCTTGAATTAATGTCACTGGCTTGTTGTACAGTCTGACGAAGCACACCCTATCAGTCACATAATTCAAGTGAACGGCATGCCATACTGACAGTTGATTTGCCCTTTGACGATGTACATAGATCTCCAAGACTATTCTACACATGCCATGAATGCAACACACTGTGTGTATGGCACACTGACCCCTACGACAACAGGCAAGAGAGTCAGACAACTCATTGGCACTTGTAAATGTCACGTGCCATGGTGCAGGCAGATCATCTTATCGAATGCCAACATAAACTAAAATCCAATCGGAATTCTCAAGCTAAACCTCACAAGAAACCGTAGCAATTGCCTACACAACAATACTATTGACTGCACTCTATGTCTTACTCCAGTGCTTACTCCAGTGCACGCGCAAGCTTGCAACTTGATGTCGCTTGAAACCCGTCAACTGCGCTTGGCAAACAGTTGCTTCCCTGCAAGACATGGTGGTAGATCTCAGCGGAGCACAACGCATCATCAACACAAGCTGCGCGTATTGTAACGGTAAGGGTGTGCATATGCTGTCACACGGCATGCAACTTGCAAAGTACATGCTACCTTTTTTCTTCAGGTAACCCTTCAGGCCAGTATGACGCTTCTTCAGCTGCAGACCGTCCGACCTCCTGTTAACCACCTCTACACTTGAAGAGTCGGTCGCATGGCGTGACGATGAAGGGCTGAGCATTGTTGTGGGTTGTCCGTCAGTCTCAACGGACTGTCCACTAGCTGTACTGGTAAGCGTAGGGCTCTTGACAGGAGTTTGCTGACGGCCGGAGAAACTGCTTTCGGAGCTATCTGTGCGTTCAAACCTGCCTGGCCCACGCATCACAGAGCCGAGACGACCGGGACTGCCATCCCTAGGCTGAGTGAGCACGCTGCGCTCCATCGGCGCATCTTTGGAACGCTTGCCCTGCAAAGCAATTAACATTCATATTGTTTGAGACAACATGATGTGTCAAGGTCAAGGAGTGCTGTCTTGCACACAGCATACCTGCATGCCGGCAAGCGACTTCAAGACACACCACAGTATGTGCTTCCTGCACATGTTGTACAGGCCCCACCAGCTGCCTGTGTAGTTGGCATACACTTGCGGGCTGACACGAAGCCACAGATCGTTGAACGACATGGGTCGGCCTTCGTAGGACACAGACACTTGCAGCTGACATCAAGGAGGTTAGCCACTGTGTTTGGAGCAAAAGAGATAGGTGGCAAATGAGCGCGCGTGGCAGTGTGTGTGTTCTTGTTGTCAGCATTACCTCATTGAAGCGGACGTAACTGAAAAGCTGTGAGTTCAGCCGTGCATCATCATCAGCCGCACGATCTGTCTTGCGGGAGTCGCTACTGCTGGCCTGCCTGGAATGTGTCGGCCTGTCCTGTGCAGCACTGAAGGAAGGAATGTCCTCGAAAGTAATTGCCGGTTGCCGGAGCGATTGAGTGGGTTCATCCTCGCGCTTGAGTGCTGAACCACCACTCCACGAGCTATGGCGCTGGTGCTTGCTGTGCGGCTTCTTCGCTTGCTGCAGAGTTGCAACAAACTTGTTGTCGTATACTGAAAAACACACAGTCCACATCCCACACATGTCCATACAAGCATCAACTACTTACCGTGCTCGGCTGCGAGCCGTCAGGGCCTTGAGATGATTTGCTTGCAGGCATCACCACCTCAGGGGAAGGGTCGCGAGAGGCCACGGAACTGGTGCGGAACTGTTCGGGCACAGATGCCTGTCGATAGTGCAGTGACCTGCGGGCGGCTTCCGGATTGGAAGACTGCCTGTAATGCAGGGGGCGCTGAGGCGTTGTTTGCTGGTCGCTAAGCACCGGAGAGGTCTCCAGACTGACAGTAACATCTGTCTGGGAGCGCTGTCTGGTGCGGCCCCAACGATACTTGCCAGAAGCAGCCGAGGGCATGAGATCCTTCCTCTTGGACGTTTCCACTTCTGTCCTTGGTGCAAAGTAGTTGTGGACGAAGGCGCCCACCGCCTCCGTCATGTGCACACGGAGCGGGAAGATACCAACCTGGTCAAGGTAACACATGTGTGCATTTATAGCTGGTGCAGGGCGCAATTGGCCTGCATGTTCTGCGGCAATATGCCACATACCTCAAAGTGCGAGATGACAGGAGTTCCAGTTGTCTTCTCCTCCTGTTTTGTGTAGATGCGCAACATAACCTCCCGTGTCCAATCCCTATTCGGATCCCAAGGCCCAAGCAGAGCCGAGTTGGAGGCGTCCTTCATCATATTGGTCAGGGCAAAGTGGTGCACAATAAAGCGAAGCACGCCAGACTCCTTTTCACCACGCAGCAATGTGAACGCAGCATCTCTCAATGATGCCTCCACACCGCAACTGCCATCACTGATCAAGCTCCAAGACACCAGTCCCAGCTGGCAGGCAAAGCGAATGGACCCTTGCTGCAAGTCACAAACGTTCAGTCAGCAAAGTGCCTGTTGATTGTTCCTGCAGCTGGTGTGCAGACAACACAACCGACCTGCTTGTTCATCCCAGAGCGTTCTGCATCTGCCCTCTTAAGGGCAGCCCTCATGACTCCTTGGGAAGCTATGAACGCCCTTTGCTCAACCGCCGCATCCGCCAGGAGCTGCTGTGACTGTACATGGTATAATGTTGGTGCGCTCATTCATGAGACGAAGTGGTAATTACAGTGTCAACTTACCAACAACTCCACACTGGCTGACTTCACCCACCACAACACGCCAACAACGGGCTCTTCCAAGGACACAGGTGCGCTCGATGGCACGAAACCAAACCCTTGCACGCTGTTGAGCAACTGCAGATCCTGCAAGGTGTTGGCCAGGGCCCATCGGCGCTGCATGAGATCGTTGCGTGCCCAAGCAACCTCCGGCGTATCACCGCCGCAGGTCTGAGTCCACAGAAGCGCGTCGACTCCCTGCTGACCCTCTCCCCCTTGCCACTGCCACCTGGGCAGAGACGCCAGAAGCAACTCGTTGACAACTCCCAGCAGGGTGGAAAACTGCTGAGGGTCCATCTCTGCAGACAGCGTGGCGGCCTGGAAGCACAGCTCCTTCAGACAGTCAACACGGCGAGGCGTGGGATCTGTCGCATCCGCCCCTTCATTCTCATGGTAACGAGTGTACTGAGCAAGAACAGGCATAATGGATTATTCACGCCGACTGACACAACACATCTACTGCACTGACTGCATGCAGTTGGTACCTGGAACTTCATGGTGCACGGTGTAAAGACCCGCTTGAGAACGCCGCTTGAACCACGGGGACTGAGGTGGTCGTCATCTGCATCCTCTGATGTGACGACCCAACTAACCCACTGCATTCCTGCTGCCGGATCAACATCCGCTTGTGCCATGTGAGCCTGCAACACCAGTAAAGTCAGACTGCATTTAAGAAAGCTGTCGCAAGGTATCACCCACCACAACCAAGCGTCCCAAACTATTGCAGGTTACGTCTCGTAACTTACAAGGTGCAAGTGTGCAGGAGTTCATCAGCCAGTCAAAATGACTGACGCTGGCGACAAGTCTTGTGGAGGCAAAGCGCCCACATGCACTCAAGAAACACTCCAATTCCAACTCGAGCTGTGGTGCTCAACATTTGCATGCACATGTTTGTGTGCGACTGTTTGTGCCAATCTGTTTCACATGGGAGCTTGAGGCGCACCTGGGCTTGCTGGAGCTGCAAAACATGGACAGTGCGCTCCCTCATCTGTTGCTCAGGTGCAAGCGTGCTGACAGGCAAGGCCACTTCTTCATTCGCAACGACCAGGGGCGGGCAATGCTTGACAACAAACCTTCCACTGGAAGCCACCAGCAAAACGCGACCCTGCAACCACATGCTCGTGCTAGTTGGCAATTTGCAACACACAGACATGTTGTCCAATACCACCGCACAACTACGTACAGACCACCGCACCAAAGCATACCTCAGCGGCGTTATGCTGCAAATTGAACTGCGGCTGGAAGACGTCAATTACCAGTCGCACTTCACCAATGCTGTCCTGTTCGCTCAAGTTGGGCAAGGTTAAAGACTCAGAAGACTCTGTGCGTGTATGCCTTGCCGTTTGCAGAAAGGGCGACGCGCTGGCACTGTCTGTTAACTTGGGGGTACTTGCAACTGGTGTGCGAGCCCCCAGAAGCAGCGTGTACAGGTCGGAAGTCTCGGTGCTTGTGCTTGTCACCACTGTTTCATGCCAAAGCACCTCCAGTCAGCACAATACATTCCCTGCAAGATATGTCACTGGTGCAATTATGCTTGCTTGCTCACAGTTATGTGCCGATACTGGCGTGCGCTGTAGACTTGCAGTTGCTTCAGCTAACAGGCCAGCCATTGTCGCCGTGTTTGGAGTACTGGTTGCAGGTGGTGTGATAGTAAGATGAGGTGGCTTCAACGTGCGGTTCCAGGCTGTGAAGATTGAGTCTGTCCATGCCCAGATTGCATCTCGAGCTTCAAGCGTCCACAACAGCTTCAACCCATGAATGGACATGAACAAGCAACCTGGGGCGTACTGCTCGTGGCTGCCGTTGCCAGCTGCTGCTTGGGTTGGTGTTGCGCTTGCGGACTGACTGCCAGACTGTTCATGTGACTTGGTTAAAGAAAAGCTTGAAGTTGAGAAAAAAAAGTATCCCAACTTCTGGGCAATGTCCGGATTGGGAGTGGGTGCGTTGCCGGCTTCCAGTAAGGTCGCCAGCTTGCGATGCAGACGTCTTCGCTCTTTGCGTTCAATTGCAACCTGCCCACATACATACACAGTCAGCTTCCTACAGTCAGCTTCCTACAGATATAGGCCCAAATTAAGCGCAACGTCTTTGATCACAAAACTTACCTGCTGTTCAAATTCCTCCTCGTGACTCGCAAGCAGTGACTGCAGTCCCGTGGCAGACACACCGATTGCGCTCAGGACAAGGGAAGGCACTTTGCGGCCTGGCACAGCCTGTATAACAACAGCTGTCTGCTGCTTGCCCAGTGGCGATGGCATCTTGGGTGAACGAACATCTGAAAAGCTATGGCTTGTGGCGGGACCGTCAGGGCTGGCGGACTTGGGTGTGACCAACCCGCCCCAGCTTCCGACCCGGGGCATAGGTGGTGGTACGGCTTGCTGCCGCGACAGGGTAAAGGTGTAGTTGGCATGCGATGCTGCAAAACTCAGACCTGCAGCTGGATCGTCCGGCTCGCATGCAACGTGCATCAAGCGTGATGAATGGAAGTCGAAGTCCAACTGCATACGAACGCAATCAGTCAAGCACAACGATTGACTGTGTCAACACTTGATGACCAACCGTTCCTGCCACCAGCGTGATCCAACCAAACTTGCATAGAACCAGCAAGCGAACCTGTATGCTGTTGAGCATGGATGGAAGTGATGGCAAGCGAGGCTCACTGGGCAGACGCTTGCGAGGCCGAGCAGCGCCAAAGCGTCTGCGTACCCAGCTGCGGCGAATATGGTGCGGGGGTGCTCTGAGCAGATGGCCCAATGCTCTCAACCAGACAAGCTGCTCAGGTCCGAGACACATCACTGGGCCCTGCTGCACACCGGGAGTCCCATACGGTGATGTTGCACTGGCTGATGCCTGTGTAGCCTCAGGTTCCATTCGAAGACGCATAATCAGATGCAACACGTGCGATCGAAATATATCAAAGAGATCTCCCTGAGACTTTGACAACCAAGCCTCATCTTGGCACCCTGGAGGCGGATGCAGAAAGTGCCGCTGAGGGTCGCGGTCGTCTAAGCATTGCCAGACTGGCGTGATTTTCAGCTCAGCAGAAGGCGCTTTTAGCAACTGCAAGTCGGGCATGGTGGGTAAACCAAGGCTGTGCTCTGGTGCCAAGTGTTGCAAGACGAGAAGTTCTTTGAAACGAGTCACGACCTCTTCTGCAGAGTGCATGACGCATTGCAGCATGGTTGCCGACATGCGCAGCTCATCCGTATCCCGCTGCACGTTGGGCGATGCTTGCAACGCCAGCGCCCAGCTCTGCACGATGAATGCTGCCTTGCCATGCCAGAAGTAGCGCATGCTGTCCCACCATTGCAAACCCCTGCTTGGTGCCGAGCCGATGGCCTGCAGAGCTGGTTGTTCAGCACCGGTCTGCTGCCCCATCGTACTGCCCTCACCCATTGCTGGGACGCGTCGGGGCCAACCGGCAGTTTTACCTCCCTGCCGCGAGGAAAGCCGCTTTATTGCTGCAACAACATCCACGAAAGCCGGCTCCAGGCCAACTCCCAAGCTCCATGACACCCAATGCCAGTCACTGTTAACGTTTGTGTACAGCTTGAGATGTGGAGAACCTGCTGCAGCCGTCGACTTCATAATGCCAACCTGGCGGTCTCTGCCCAGCTGGGTAAAGTGCTGCCGGGGGATGCCTCGTTCCACGGCCTGTGAGACACCACAACCACAGAAATGAGATGTTTGCCTGAGCTTAACTTGCAAACTCGATGACACAAGTGGTCACCTGCTGAGCAATCAGGACGTCTCCAGTGACAGACCAAGAACTCGACTTGACCAGAGGTTTCATGGCGCTGCGCAGATGAACCTCCAGGTTTGTAGAAAAGGCAGCAATCGTGCCGCCGTATATTTCACTGAAGGAAACCTCGCTGCTCAGCTTGTCTATCGCATTGAGCTTCTGCACGGCCTCCACTGATCCGCCATCACAGGACCGAAACAGAAGTTCTACTTCCCTGGAGGACAAACTTAACAACGGAGGCATTGTCTGGTGTGGTGGAGCATTGCAGCCGTCAGCGCTCTGTTGACTTTTGCATTCTGCAATATACGCCGCTGAACATGCATCTGCTATGGCTGCTTCGGCAGCAGCAGACTGGGATGCCCTTTGCTCAGCATTGTCCAGTTGCGTGTCACTTATGTGAGTGAAGTTTGTTGAAGCTTGGGATATAAACTTCTCCCGCACCACCCCTTCACCCACGACTTCCCGCATCAACCTCTGGTGTCGTTGCAGCCAGGCTTCAAAAGGGTCATCTTGCACTTCAACTTGCACGTTGAAAAAATGGACCTGTAGCCAAGCTCATCAGCAAAACGTTTTGACTAACAGTCGACGCAAATGCAGCAACTCGCAAGGCCTGGTTCTTCTACTTCACCTTGATGCTTCCAAGCTTCATATACTTGGCGGGCTTGGGCAGAATCTGCTCAGGCGCTCTAAGCGGTTGGGGCTGAGTCAGGCCTGCGAGCCGTTGCTGGGCTGCCTGGCCTATTTTCAACAACCTTCGCACTTCCACTGCAGACATGATCAAGGAATACACTTGCACATTGTGAGGCTGCGCAATGCGCACCCCCTTGCCCTCCACATACCAACCATGATCTCCGGGCCTCGGTGCTAAGGTTGCTTCGCGTCCTGGATTGCGGCGCAGAGGTGCATGCATTGGGGCTGTCCGCGGCTTGCTGTTGTTTGAGGTAGGAGGTTTTGGGGGGCTGTACCGCACTGCATTGCTGTCTAGACTTAGCCTTGGCGGCCGCCTGCGGGTGAAACCAGCTGTCTTCTTCTGGCTGTTCAGTGAAGAACTGTCTGAATGATGATCGACTGGCTTCAAGTTTGAGGGTTGGTCTGACGAGGACGTCTGTGTTCCATCTGCAGGCGATTCTTGGTTGGCAACAGGTAGCTGTACAGTCATGGATCTGTACAAGGGCAGACGCACAGCAAGAAGCTCGTCAACTTGCAGCCAAGTGTGCCCATCTAATTCTGCTGTGACGTGCTGCAGCCTGCTTGCACCCCCACGCATGTCATCACAGGTCAAAGCATTTGCTGCGGCAGACAATGTCGCTGCCACCCTCCCATGCACCAGCATTCTCGCTTTGACGCTCAGCGCCTGCAGCGCCATTTCAACCACCGTTCTTGGCCTTTGGTAGCTGAGGGGTATGTCCGGAGGATACGCCTCTTGCTGTTTCTCAGTGTGAGTGCGCGCGACACTGGATAGCGTCCACAACTGATGTGCAGCAAGATGCACATCTGGATCCCATTCCAAGTTTGCACCAAAGCAAAAGATGCGTAGAGTGTTGCATCCCTCGGACTCAAGGTTGCGCTTCTCATGCTTAAGGTCCAGTGTCGCCACCTGTACCACCTGCACCTTGGGCCCGATCTGTGCACCACCCAAAGTGCTCTCAGCATAAGTAATCCGAAAACGCTGTGCGTGCAAGGACGCCACTGTCTGCTCAGCATGTGGCATGGACTCCACATGCAATGCTGCCAGGCCCAAAACAAACCGAGCAGCGTATGTGTTGTCTTCAGCTGTATCTTGCAACTCATCTTGGCCAAGCTTGAGCAGCCCAGTGGTCAAGTACACAACTTTAGTACTACTGAGCAGCAGTTTGAAGTGTCGATTTGTGCGCTTGCGAGGTGTGACAGGACCGTTGCCTGCCTCCTGAGGGGAAACTGCAGGCACAGGCGTGCTATATGCAGATGTGGTGTCGTCTGAGCCATTTTCTCGCCTGCTTTGCGCCTTAGACAGATCGTTTACCAAAAGCTTGGCAGTGCTGAGAGCTTGCAGAAGGGAAAGTAATTGTGCAGGGGTCAACGTGATCCTGGGGCCTGCTATCTCTATGCTTACTTCAGGAGTGGAATCTACTGGAGATGAGGGCAAGGAAAGTGGAGGTGATGCTACAGGTGCCACTGTTGCAGCGGCGTGTGGACTGTTACAAGCTATTGTTACAAGGGACAACTCCAGCAAGGTGTCATCGAGAGAATGGCCGATGCTGAGCTGTGTAGTTTTCAGGACGACGCGGAGTTTTGTGGCTGTAGGTGTTCGTTTGCAAACTACAGTGACTACAGGCATGGTAGCCTGAGGACACACAATCATCAGCTGTGAAAGCGTCTTTGGACAACGCAGAGGATTGCCAATGCAGGCAACACAGCGACTTAGTTGCTTGGTTACGTACCGTTAGCTCTGTGAGCGCTAAAACTGGTGCCGAGATGCCCACTCTCGGGCATGTCACGGTGCATGTCCATGCCAAACTCCCATTGTTGTGCAGCTTGCTGTCTATTGGGAGCCGACGCTTGCGCTGTGAAAAGCTGCTTTTAACCAGCGGCATCACCTCTCGCACCCACTCGCAAACCGATGGCGCGAGGTCAATATGGACAGGCTGAATCCCGACGTGCAAGTTCGCGTGCAGTTCGGAGGGAAATGCCAAGGCCTGCAAGCAATTGAACTCAGTCGGCACAATGCCTTGTTGATACAACGTTATGGCAATGCCATGAAATTACCTACCTGCAACAGCAGAGCTGTAAAGGTAGGCAGTTGTGCCTTGACATGCACACCTTCCGAGTGCACAGTGGGAATGACTGTGGGCCCAAGCGACACCTGCAAGATTGGTTGAAAAACAGCAGGACTGGGCAGCAACTGCGACCTGCATGTTCAACCTCTCGGCATACCTCAAGTTGGCTGTAGGACGCAGCGACAGCAGTCTGCGCCGAGGCATCAGCATGGTCCCAGACTCCAGTACTTGTAGACGTTTCACTCGTGTTTGGTTCCAGTGCAGCAGTAATATTGCTTACTGAAACGGCAGTGACACCAGCAGCGTTGCGCATGGAAAACCGCACTATGACCTTGCCCAACCACAAGTCCACCTGCATGTGCAAGATGACCTTGGTAAAACCAGCAAGCTACCGCAGAGCAAGCTCAGTTACCTGATCTGGTGCCTTCGCGAACAGGTCAGCCTTTGGGTTGTGGGCATCACCTTGCCTTGGTTGGGTGATGCGAGGATGAGCCAACCTCTTTTGTTTGCGACGTTCATACCAACTGAGAAGTCCTTCGGACATGTCGACACGAACCTCTTGGCAGTTGACTGATACAAAGTTGCACAGCACACCATGCTCACCAGTCCTGCCGTAAACAGGTTGATTAAGGCACTCAGACTCGTGCTTAACATCATCATGACGCAACAGCTGGGTTGTAGAAAAGACTTGTGCAACACTACTAAGTTTCACCTGCACACTCCACGTTGAAACTTCCCATCCAATTGCAGCTCTTTCAAGTGCAGGCCATCTGCACCGCCAAGGTTTGCCTCGTGTGCGCTGTCTGTTTGGTCAGTATGCACCGCAAGCTTATGTACGGCGACTTTGATCCCCAACATGTCTCCGGCTTCGTGCTTGTGTGCGGAGGCACTGAAGCTGAGTTTATGGATAACCAACTGGACGCCAGCAACCTGTTACGAACAGGATGTGAGCTGCCTGAACCCCGTGATGCCTTCACCTCATGCTGGGTGCCGAACTCTAGTTCCTGCTGTGACTTGGCGAGAGCATTTGAAAACAGGCCTTACAAAATAACTGAACAAGCAACCACAAACTACAACAAGCACTTCAGCATTGCAAGAGCCATTACCTGTGTAGCATCGACATTGAGCTCTGTAAACTTGACCTCAAGCAACCTCGCGATACGACCGATCAAGTGCCATTTGGTTCGCGCCCAGCCCGAAGTGAGACGACTCTGCCTCGCGGTGTTCGGGCTGAGCACAGCAGCATCCTGGCGTGCATCTTTGGGCCGCAGCAGCACATGCAGCCGGCGCACAGTGACCGGTAGCCTGACTGGACCTTTACGGATGAGGGCCAGGAGAGCGCCATTGTACGAGACTTCGCTGGCTCGTATGTGAGCAATGGGGCCCTGTCAGCCAAACCATCAGTACACAGCCAATATCGAACTAAAAGGAATTGGCGACCTGCTGTGCCATGATTGCTACATGTGCACGCCTAATTTTCTCATGCCACTGTGCCAATTAGGGAATGAGACGTACCTTGCGTAAAGCCAACGTGACATTTTTCAGGCTGCCAAACTGGATGGAACCAATGCGCAGCTGGAGGCCCAGAAACTTCCGAGCAGCAAAAGATGCTGCTTGTCCAAGAAGCCTGCAGATGTTGAACACATTTGCAACGGGCAACAGCATAGCAGTCGGCTGCAAAAACTATTTGCAGCACACAGAAGCAAAGTATGAAGCAAAGAAGCTGATTTCCCCATGCTACATGCGGCCTACCGACACAATGCAGGTTGACAAGCACACGCATCATCAACTGGCAAGCGTCGGCAAACGTTCATGCTGCAGTATGGTAAGTGCATGCACGCTATCCTGACCTGGCAAGCAGGCGTCCTGCTAAGAGCAGCAAGACAATGTACACCAGGACGAGGCGCAGGTCGACCATTGCTGCGCCGACGGCGAGCGGCCATGGTCGTGCTACTAGCCGTGCCCCACGCAAGCCCAGCTGCAGCAAGCAACCGCCCGCCTGCACCACTCTACGCCCATCACAACTTCAAGCGCAGCTCACCCAAGCATTAGCACACCATGTGCCAGAAGCAGCGACGAGCACAGCGCGCCGCAAGGATAACACGGAGTGACGAGCAATCAGATTTGCAAGCACAGCAGTCTAATGTGGAAGCACGATTGAGCCTCCCAGCTCCGCTTCTCCGCCTTACACCCCGCGGACAGCACCGCCGCCAACACTGCTCGCGCCAAAGTGATGGGCGTTCACTGATCCCGTTTCCTGTCCGCAAACTGTCGTTGATCATTGCGTTGACTGAGCATTGTTGAGCGCTCACCAAAGGCAGCATTATCAATACATCCATGTATCAATCGCATTGTGGCTCACAATGCGATTGACAATTTGTGAGTCACAGTTTGTAACTCACATCGTGTGAGTCCTGAGCGGGTTCAGGATCGAGGAAGATGCACGTGAGTGGTGCGGAACCCACCTTGCTCTGACGAACAGCTTGTTACTTGGCAAGATTGTTGTGTCTTGATGTTGCGAACCATCGTGCACGTCCGTTGCCATAGTAAAATAACTCCTAGTCGCAAGGGAGTGAGTAACAAGTCTTGAACTGCTACGTGAAAGCATTTGCAGCAAATAACCCATACTGGGTTTGACAAACGTTGGATAATTATGTCACGCTATACATTGCAAAATCAACAGAAATTGCAAGGTGATCACGTAACATTGAGTAATCACACACAACCTTGCATTTAACCATTAACCATTTAACCATTTCAATTATATAAGCTTGCAACTAGAGAGACGGCATAACCCGCCTGCGTCGCCAACATCGTTCGTGGCGACATGCAACTGCTACAAGCGTGAAGAGGGTGTGCTCACGGCCAACACTACAGACCCTACCAACACCATGGCTTCCCGTTCTTCGATTGAGCAACGAAAAGCAACCCTGCCATCCAGCAATGATCAGTAAGAGTACCAGCTGCAAGCATGCAACGTCGAGATATGGATCCAAGCAGTGCATTGTGCGCAGCCAAGAGCTTACACTTGCAAGCATGTGCGCAATGCTTTTAGCACGTGGGATTGTTAAGCAGATGCCAGTACGAACCACACAAACCAAAGCCATACGCTGCAGCAGCAACACCTGTGCAGCCACTTGCAGCCTTAGCTCAAGCCCCTGCAGCATACCTGTCTTGGTCCAGATTCCAAATCGCAACAACAATGACCTCTCCTGGGTACACATGTCCCGTAAACCGGCCTTGTATTTGCCTCAACCGTTGACAGTCGCCAGCAGCACAATGGCGGATGATCAGCCTTGCAGCAACACCAAAAGTGCAGAGCCCATGCAGGATGGGGCGCTCATAACCCACACGCTTCGCCAGCTCAGGGTCAGCATGCAAGGGGTTCATGTCGCCGCATAACCTGCAGGAACCCTGTGTTCGATACAGCCTGGACCAACAACTGTCCACCCAGCAAAATGCAACCTGTAACAACAGGTGCACACCTGTACAGTAAAGCCTGTGCTTGGGTAGTTCGATACTTCAACACCTTATCGGGTGGTCGGTCTTGTGAGGATTGGTCTGTCTTACTTTGTGAAGCTATCTTGGGTTGGCCTGGGATGGAGAGTGAGCAGCAGAAGTGCACACGTAAGCAAGAAAGAGTGACATGGATGTTGGCAACCCGTCATCGACATTCTTAGAACTGTTGCAGCGGCAGCATTCACCTGCTTTACTGGAGGACGTCGCAAAGCCTCCAGCATCTCGCAACACGCATGTTGATCTGTTGGGTGGAAGGCACGATGAAAGCAAGGACATACCCACAACATCAACCTTGTGAGGCAGACGAGCATACCTATTGACGCAGATAAGCTCTCCTGTCTCGTCGTCCCTGCTCTCTGTTTCAAAGGTCACCAGTGCATGGCGACCCTTGTCTTGCAAGTCGGTGACTTTTAGTCTGCTGTTCACATGCCCACTTGTGCGCAGCAGGTATGGTGTGCACACAATGAGCTCCTGTTCTCCGTGCAGCAGACGCGCAGGGTCGAAGGTTAGGCCTGGTGTGCGTGCGAGGGCTTCAAGAGCCAAAGGTGCAAATAGCGTTGCCAATGTCGGAAGCACCTGCGAAGCGAGCAACAGTCCAGATCTAATTTACAGCACTACGTGCTGTCTAGGCACCATTGTGTGCATGCTGCAGTACAAGTTTGTCTGAATTACATGTTGTCTCACATGTACAACCACATTGCATGGTACAATGGTACCATGCTTGGAAAGTCAGACTGTGCAGCAGCTGATGGCAGTATAAAGAAAGCATGCACGTAACTACCCAATGCGATAAGCTACAGTAAACGCGGTAGACGGGCGCAGAGACCATTGCTCTACCTGTTGTCCTCCAGCAGCACGCTCGTAGCCCAGCCTCAGATCCTGCTCGTCGGTGGCGTCCTCGGCCGCCGCCCCCACAGCGAGCGCGTACAGCGTGACGTCCCTCTCCGTCCACTCGTACGCCACAGCAGGAAACTCGTGCGCCTTCGCCCGGGCCGGGTCCATGAGCCCCTCCCTCTGGCCTGACCAATCCACCCGGCCCAGCGCTGTCCTGCTGGCCTGGTCTGGTCTGGTCTAGTCCGGCTTGGCTGCTTGGCTTGGTGGGACAAACTAGCCTGGCGCGGATCAGCACGAGCCGCCGCATACAACGACCGGGATGAGCATCTGACGTGGCAGTCAGCTTGGAATGCGGCGAGTCGGGGCTGTGTGTCCGTGATACCCCTTCGCTGCGAGCCGCGGCCACGCTGGCTGATTGGCGCACTTTTTGTGCGTTTTGTGTGCTGAGCTGCCGAGACACAGAAGCGGAGAGCGGAGAGCGGAGAGCGGAAAGGACACTGAGGACTCCTCAGTGAGGAGACCCTTTAAGCGCCCAAACGCCGTGGCTGCCTGTGCTCGTTACACTGTTTAACTCGCACATTAGAGCAGTTGATACATCTTTAGTTGGTGCAGTAGGCAGTGGAGTTGAGCTTGAAGCTTAGGTTACAGGCCAGTTGCTGGTATTGGTGGTGGCACTGCTGCTTCCTGCGTAAAGCATGGCGTCGCAGGCGGCTTTGTCGTCGTTGCCATACTCGACCTCGTCGGTGTCTGGTGCACGCATTCATGCTGCTTCCGAAGCGTTGCAGCATGCAGCAGGACACCCTGTTGGTGGTCGCCAAGCGCGCAGCAGTGTTTGGAAGGTGGGCGGCGGGAACAGGCAGAGGAGTGGGCTGGCATGCGGGAGGGGGAACGGCAGGAGAGTGTGCGTCTGTGAGGCGGTACAGCGTCCCCCAGTTGCTGTCGCAGACTCTTTGCGGGCGCGATACGAGGAGAGGCTGAAGGACGTCGTCGAATCCCATCAACTGGCATATGGTGAGCTAACAGGTTGTTTTCAACAGCTGCAATTATTATGGCGACAGTTTGTTTGAATATCAGCTCCAAACCTTCAAACCAGTTCGTTGTGCGTGAGTTACTTTGTGGAACTGAAAGAAGCACTGGCATGACCGGGGTATGCTGGCAGCACTTCTGAGGGCGTGGTATTTGGGTACCAGTTAGTGCTAGAGAAACATGCAAGCATGCACAGAGCCCTCCCACGTGGTGGGTGGGTGGGGGGGGGGGGGGCACACTAGAATGAAGAATGAAGTGCATATTTACACGTGGCCTGCTTTGTGTGTCATGTGTTTTTGCGTTTGCCTTTGTTTGTGTGTGCGTTGATTGGTTGGTTAGTTTGGCTGTGTATGTGTGGGGAGAGCATGGGCACTGCTGGGTGGACAAAGAGTTGTGCTGGTATGAAGCATGATGTTGGCGTTCTGGTTGGACAGGCATCTTCTGGGAGGAGAAGAAGAAGTCGGCCTCGAAGGGGGTGTTAAAGTGGGAAGGCTGTTACAACAGCCCGACAAATGGCAAGAGTGCCCCTTACGTAAGCTGAGCTAAGTTTTACACGCATTTGCTGTACAGGCCCATTCTCGTGGGCAGCACGCTAGGGCAGTGAAGTGTTCAATTTGCAGTCAGTTAAATTCTGCGTATTGCACCTGTTAGGTGAACACGTACATCAAGTACGCCTCCAAGGACCCTGGTGCATCAAACAGTGGAGTCACTTTTGAGCCGGGTGAAGGGTAAGTCCATCCGTTCGATTTGTGTATATTGCATTATCCGTTAGTAATAACCGTCAGTAGCAACCTGTGCTATTGTTTAAGCTACATCAACCCTTGGTTGTTTGCAGTGTCCCAGGTAGAGCATACCAGCTTGGAGAAGAGTGGTACGTACGAGTGTTGCTGCTACTGAAGGAAACTGGGCATTGCTAACAATGCCTGTGCCGTACTTTTCGTGCACCATCCGAGAGCATTGCCAGCCCATGGGCCACAAGTAATGCACGTACATTTCTGGCAGGGTCACGGACGTGCTCACAGAGCTAAGTGTTGACGACTTCCCCCGGAAGGCCCTTGCGCGTGCTGCCGGCATTCGCACCGTGTTTGCTGTGCGAGTGCCAGGAGGTGTTGCTGAGTGTGGTAGCCTCAGCCAGGCAAGTGCATGCGTTCATGTCTGCTTCTCCACTTGCGCATGGTACTGATGCATGACATTGCAGACACGTCATGTGTACAATATATGCCGTGCTGTGTATACGCCATGCACAGCACTTCACACATCCTATGCACTGTCTGACCTTATTGTGTCCACAGTTGCCGCGACAAGATAATCTGCTCGCAAGCTTGAAGTCGGCATTTGCAACAAGCGTTGTGTAAGGTCAAGGCTGCAAGGCGTGACATGGACAGTATTCCAACTTGTGTACAGTTATTGTAGATTGTTATTGATTGTTGTAGTGCGAGCTGCTAAGGAGATAATTGAGGTTGCTGGCTGAGTTCAGCTCAAACACATGGACTACTGCAGTACACGATTGTTAGTCGCCTCCAGATCATCTGCTGTCAGCTTGTGCTCTTTGCAACGAAGAGTCCAGAACCACCCGGTTGCAGCACAACGATTGGCGGCGCGGGTGTGTCCCTGGCCTCTGCACTCTCAACTGGCTGTGCAGGTTTGCCATCGCCATCAACATCACCTCCATTCATGGCAGAGATGTCAACGGTGTACACAGTGACTGGCAACGCTGTGCCATCATTCGTGTGACCGCCCGCATCGCCAGTTGGGTTCTCCACATCACCATTGGCCTGAGCACCATTGTTCCCTGCTGTAACGTGAGAGCCGCGCCGCAGCTGTCGCCTTTGTCGCAAGCAGCTGCACAGGTTCCATGCAAATGTAGCTAGTGCCACCGCGACCACCGCAATCTTGCGACACACGGGTGTGAGCATACATGTTGATGCTTGCACATGTATAACCTTTGGCCAGCTATGCAATATGCATCAAGTGCATCTTGATGGACAACTACTGAGCTGCTAGAAACCGCAGCAACTTGCTGTTGAGAAGAAGATGCTGAATGCCCTCGCAGTAACAGACATGTGCAGCACCAACCGATTGTAGAAAACTGCCCAGGTGGCTGTGCATCATGCAACACCGAATGAGATGAAGATCCGTGCACAATACCGTGAAGATGACGACGGAGGTGGTGAGCATGGTGGAGCTGCCATTCCCCGTGGTGGGCGGCAAGGTTGGAGACGGCGCCTGCGCTATGAATGGGTAGGGAGGCGGAGCGAGAGGGGTGCCTGGCCAAGCGCACACAGGTGTGCTAAGAATGAGCGGCCGTTGCAAACGTTGTGCATAAGAGCAGGTAAGCTCTCGGCTCTGGGCCCTGCAAACTATCCGCAAAACTCAGCAAGCAGTTTGGCAGACTCCTCCTAGCCATCACCAATTAAGCTATCTGCTGAGCGTCAAGCAGATGAAATGACAAGAGCCCTTCAGTAATTGTTGAACATTGCATGCATGCAGACTTTTCACAAGCACAGCACTGCACCACAATTTGTACGCACGCGAGGTCGCTCCTCCGTTGACTCTGCTGCATGCAAAACGCAAGCAGCAGAGTCAACGGAGTCTGCGTTTTGCATGCAGCGGTTGCTTCACAACAGCATAGAGCCATAGGTTGCATGCATGTTTGCGTCAAGCATGCATGACGCAAGCATACTCACTTTCAACCATCTCCGCTGGCTTACCTTCAAGTTGTTGAGCTGAACGTGCACGAAGCAGCTGCGAATGTAACATCCCTGCTGCAGACCACAAGCCTTAGGCAGAGCACGGGGCGGACGGCGGCGGCTTGCCAACCCAGCCATGGTGAGTAGTCTGCTGTGACGCAGCAACCGCCCGCCCATCCCAGCCTGCGCTTGTGGCAGAACGTCAAACGCCGTCATGGTACGGCGACCAGCCAACAACGCCACCACTACCGCCGCTGCCATCGCCAGAAGCCAACTCCTGACTGCCCATCAGAAAAAGACTGTGGTGACAAGCCAAGCACAGCGCTGCCCTAGCGCCATGCCAACTACATCAACACAGGGGAGACACCTGCACTGCTGGTGTGATGAAGCACACTACCAGTAGTCAGCCTTCAATCTCACGTCTCTCTTGCGACTGCGCCACTTGCCTACAGAGCCGTTGTTTCTGTGCCAGTTGCAAGAGACAGTTTAGCGTCAATTGGCCACTTGGGCAAGGCTCTCCCGGGGATAGTGGCATGGTGTGCACCTATTTCACAAACAATCCATGCAAACCGCATATGTTGTGCATTGCATGTGCTCAGTGTCATTGCACTACACCAGTGACAAAAACAATGACCTCACCGTGAGAGGTAACCGTATACAGAGCAATGAGTGGGTACATAATACCATGCGCGTGCACAATACAACCTATCTCCTAAACTATATCTATGCGGTGCTCACCACCACCTTGACTAGAACTACTTCTACCAACACCACCACTACTACTACTGCTTGGCTGCTCCTCCCTTAACACCGGCAACTCATCACTGGCCCTCGCATGCATGACCAGTATCTGCGGCGCATCCACGGATACCATATTGTGACAAGAAGAAGAGCTTCTTGAAACCGACCGAGAACACTCATCCGCCAACGCCGGATCCACACACGAGTCTTTGGCGGGAACAGCGATCATCTCCGTAAAGGTGCCATCGGGGAGGATGACCACTAAGGGAGCAGTGCCATTGGCAGCTTTGAGCTCAGATGTAGCGTCATTCACTGTATCTCCGTGATGCTTTTCTGCACCCGAGTCAGCATCTTCAGGGTCGAAGTAGAACATCGGTACGTGTTGAGGGGCCCCACCGTTGGTGCTGTTGTGCGTGGCTTGAAGTGAGGGGCGCTGCGCCTGCCGCCGCTGCTGCGCCAGCCTCGGCATGCAGCGCCGAGAGCCGCATATGAACAGGCAAGTGATGAGGACAATGGATGCCAGCTGCACATGACCAACAATGTCCGTGAGTTGCACCGCCAGGGGAAAGACGAATGCAACGTATGTGGTTACGCGTTGCTCTTGGCAGATGTTGTTACATAACATTGCCCAACATGTAAGAGCGAGGCGCGTATGCCACACAGTATAATGGCAAACGTTTTGCATCGTCATTCAACCAATCAGCAAGCACAACAAGCAATACTCCGCAAGCAAACACCAAGGCTGAATATGGCAGAGAAGTGATTGCTACACAAGCCGCCGTGCATGTCCCACACTGATTAGAACAGCTACACATGAGCACATGAGCTTACCGAAATGCCTGTCAACCATAAGAATGCCCCAAACGTCAGAGACTGCTGACGACCTGAAGGACAGGATTACAAGGCGTCAGCTTCTGCCACGGCATATGACAAGAATGCAAGTCAACTCTGCTTCTTGTGTGCTCAAGATATATACGCCTATAAGCGCCATGAGACTGTTCAAACGCAGGAAACCCTCAACACCAACACGTGCTGAAAATAGCGACACAAAACGTGACACACAACCTTTGAAACGCACACACATGCTTAGCCTGACCTAACCCATCCTGGCTGTGTGTGGTGTGGGCATGGTGTGCGCAATCACAGAAATTTCCATGCACACGCGCGCACACTGCACACTTAAGAAACTGGTCTGGCTCTGGATGCTTCATCCAAATTACCTCATTACGTACAACTGGGTGAAGCATCCATACGCGTGCTGTCTGCATGATGCCGACAGCACGCATTGATGCAGCGCACAGGCAGTGGTTGTGACTCAACTCATGCAACCGCAAACGTGTACCCTACCTCATGTGAGGACACCAGAAAAGCTAAGCTCTTGCACAACCGCCTTAACGTCACCAACTTCCATACTAACGGTTCATGACAGCACATAGAGCCCAGACTGAATAAACGCTGATACACAGAGCGCATCCACCCCTGCACTCTCCGCCTGAGACTGGGCTGCAAGCTGAGCAGTTAGGATACAGGCCGCTATGCACAAGATGTGTTTCTTGCTGGGGACAACACCGTTGTTCATGCACTGACAAGCCGTCAGCCAACCAACTACCACTCAGCTAGTATGGGGGCGTACTGGATGGCAGCTTTGAAACCAACTCACAACATCGTGGAAAGAGCGATTGCACCCGCAAACGCAGGAAATGAAAGACTGTAACAGATGTAAAAGGTACGACATGGTTGCAGAAGTGGAAGCGAAAGGTGGGTGATATTAGCTGATGAGAACCAACAACTTGATGAAAAACTAAGAAGGCGAGAGGGAAGGGCACGTATATTTTGCAAGCAGAACAAACACATCAAGCCAGGCACGAAGTCACTCACTGTAGCTTCCGTAAACGCCAGTTTGCGACTGCGCGGCGGCTCTCCGCAGCAACGCCGACACCAGCAGCACCTCAAACACCGCCCGGCGAAGAGACCGCCCCTCCCGCCGCCTCCATCCCAGCCACTCCATTATGCTACCCTACAGCCGTAAGCACACCTCCTCTACGGCCGTCCGCCTGTGCACCCACATGCAGTGGGCAGGCGGTCTCAACTTGTGTTGGATGAGTTTCTTGCCGCCTAATCGAGCTTAGCAGCCTGCTGGTTGAAGTCGAAGGTAATCAAGCTGCTGTTGGTTCCGTCGCTGCTGCCTGCGCTACCACCGCCGCCGCCGCCAACGACCAAACCAATCAGCTCCTCCCCAACAGTGTCAATGTGGCTGACGGCACACACATGTTCTGTGCTCCTCTCTGAGTGTACGGGTGCTACGGTATACCCTGGTCCGTTTTCGTACAAGCGTACACCCAATCAACGGACCAGTAAGTACCCTTTCTTGTGTGCCAGTTTAGCTTTTGGCACTCTACGGTGCTGGTGCTGCAGCATACCAGAAGCCGTTCCCTGGTCGAGCGCTCCATTCGCATTGTGCGATCAGCGCCAGTAGTACTGGCACCGGTCACGGTCACCAATCGTGACACGCTGTACTGCGCACTGCCAGAGCGTGTTCTGGCTGTCTTGTCGAGCAACTCGTGCACAATCGTACGCCACGCCGGCCTCTGCGAGAACGCGCGCCGACTTATCATGCCAGAAGGCACGGTGTACTGTGATGATGACGTCGTCGCTGAGGAGATCTGCCCATCAGGACAGTGCTTTGTGGTAAGTTTGATTAAGAGGACGACCTTGATGAGGACGCATTGCCTTGACTAGCAGAACCGGTTTATAATGTACCATTCTCATCTCTCCTGGGACCACAGATTGACATGCACATCATTACAACCCATGCGTCCCAGACTTGAATGTGTGTGGAGTGTTGACCATTAGGAAAGTTGAACAACAAACAACGCATCACGTCACCAGCACCTCTACTATTATAATAGGCCATGCGCGTTGCCTTGCTCCGTGCATGCAAATGCATGCTGATATCTGCAGCTGTAAAAGCAGGAAACAATACAAATAGCTAACATCGGGTAACTTGCCTCGCGTGCAAGTGAAAGCCATTAGAACAATGGCGCGCTATTGGTTCAACTCACATCATCATTAAGTATGTAGTCGTACGAATGTATGCATTGTACTCAAGTGTGAATTCATAATGAGACGCTCACAATTTTTTAACACTACATATGGACAATGAAAACTATTTCAGCATGCGTGCACGACTCATCATTGTTGGCAAAGTTTTCGGTGTAATGAGTGGTTGCAATATGATGGTGGTAGCAAAATAATTTGCTCAACGATCTATATTTATAATGCAATTGAACAACAATAAAAATACAACGTGAATGAAATATCGTAGAAAAAGCTTGCCGCCATTGGTATTGCTTGTTGTGTGCAGGTGCACATTAAGACATGCCACTTGCATGTTGCCCCTACTAACCCTGCTTTCCCGCATAATCTTGGGAAGCACTTGCATCACAAACACAACACGCACAAGAAAACATAAATGCGTGGCAATAAGATGTTTATAACCGTACGCATAAGCATACCCACACACATCCCACAGCATATGTAGCATGGCACATGGTACACAGTCATGTACATTTGTAAACCATTTGTAGAACAATCAGCAGTGCTTCGTGTAATATAATAGCCCACCACATGTTATTACTACTAGCCATTACCTTTGTGTGCCTACGCTTTTGATGTACAAAAAGGGTGTGCTGGTATGCCAACATGCATGGTGTGCTCACGCATGTTAGTGTGTTGATTGCAATAGGACATGTAATGCTTGCCATAAACAACTCATATATTAAGGCATGTCGCAACAGCTGTAGACAGCATTGCTTAGTGCTTGTTGCGGTTGTGCACATTGTGAACACCAACAACTGACAACCACAAAGAGACCTGCTCAAATAGGGGATACAACAATTACCGTTAACTGCGTACTTGGCGTGGCATGCAAATACTAGAGCATTGATTTGTGTAAGTAAGCATGCCAAGACCATTTCAAACAAAGTCTACAATTGCAGACATAACTTGGACGTTCTAGGACGCTAGCCAGAATGCCCAATATTAATTGGTATGTTTCTGTCTTGTTCGTTCGACTGGCAGCCAATGCGAGCATTCTACTTGCAAGTCTTTGAAGGCAGCAGTATTTGCTGAGGCACTCATCCGCAGAGACCATAAGTCACTCAAGGGAACACAGTGGTCAATAGTATAACTTAGTAGTGGTCAACCCATGTTAATTTTTGTCAACATGGATGTCACGGTATCTGACCGCAACAGGAAGTATCGATGTCGCAGCGCTTGTGACGCGGACAGTCGGCCCCGACGAAGCGGCCCGCGCCGGCACACCAGCTTGCACGCCAAGTCCCATCCAGCACCAAAGTCCATGTCCAGCACATCAAAGTTGTACCTATGCGCGCACCGCGCGCGCCACTCCTTGAGGTTCCAGTTGTAGCGCGCAATATCGCGGTTGAACATCTTCAAGCCATTCATGCTGCGCAGCTGAGGCAAAGCCATCTGCAGCAGCATGATGCCCGCAGAATAGGTGTCGAAACGGTCTGGATGATTCAACTGCAAGCGCAGCCCCCCAAAATCAACAATCTGGTTGCAAACGCTGCTGCATGTCACTACTCAGGTAAGCCACGTTACCTGCCAAATGAATGGCGACAACAATGCGGTCAAGAACTCGGAGGGTGGGCTGGGAGTTTCTTGTGGCATGATCAGTTGCTCGGGTGGACAGTAGTCGGGATCCAGCACGCCACGGTCTGGAACGTAGTTCTTGCCAACTCGCAAGTCCGCTGCCGCTCCAAAGTCTATCAGCTTCAACTTGCCATTTGAGGTGACAACGAAATGCAGCGGTTTAACATCTCGGTGCACTATGCCGGTTCGATGCATGTCGGCAAGTGCACGAAACACCTGTGGCAAAGCAAGCAGAGCTGACTTGGTGCTATGCGCAAGCCATTTGCTTGGTTTACAAGCCCAGGCAACAGCGGTAAGACAATAGCGATGTGGCCACTTGTATTACCTGACGCATGGCTTTCTTAGTGACCAGAGCCAACCTTGTGGTCTCGTCGCCGCTAAGCTGTTTGCCAAAAAGCAGCATCTCCAGATTGTCAGGGAAATAAGGGTCCTTCATATAATCAGCTAATGTGCCCTTGCCCTGCATAAAAGACAAGGGTCACCTGGAAAGGTATGGTTGGGACATTCATGCTGCACCCCTCGGCTGCAACGGCTCAAAACTCACCTCGAAGCTCCACACCAGCCAGCGACCACCTTGAGCTGCAAAGCAGTGTTGCTTGTCAGTGTGCTCACTATGAAGTCTCGGTCCGTTAGCGGTACTCTAAGACATGACAACACTTTGTGGAGATCGCAAGCAGTGCGTTCTCTTACCAAATGCGCCAATTGTGGCATCAGCGAAAAACGTTCCTAGATACTGCGCAGCTGCATTGGGACAGGACCTTCTCATTCGCCTGCAGATGTAGTCTTCGACATCACCATGCTCGGCTGAATCTTCCCCCACCTTCATCTGCGCGCAGAAGCTTCAGAAACTGTCACCAACTTTGACCAGAAGCACGTGGAAGTGCGACAGAACTCTGCCAAGCTTTCAAGTACTGCCTGGGGACCTTTTTCAAAATGACTCTTTGGTACTGACTTAGGTCTTCAACATCTCGTAGCTGCGGCTGCCGCTTGCCATAACCTGCAGCCACAGTGGCATTCAGCTCCGCCAACTCAGTCTTCTTTTTGGGTTTTGCTCCCTCGTACACAATGCCGAATGAGCCCTCCCCAAGCCGTGACCCCAACAGGAAGTCAGTCCTCTTGTATCTGCAAAGCATACACAGCTGTTGATATGAGTAGTTGTACAACATCCACACATAGTCCGCCGCAAGCAGGCATATGTGTGAGCAAAGGCGCTCCCATTCATAATCTATACCGTCGATTGAGGATGACATCGAGTGCATAATCAATGGGGGTGAGAACATAACAGTCCAATGCTCCAGCCAGAATGCCTGGCCTCATTGTCAAATAGAAAGCGGTGAGCAGAGTTACAATGGCGGCTGTCGCCTGCTGCCAATCAGGCATATCAATAAATATCTGCACGGGGAACCGATGCGCGAGTCAGTCGTGCCTGCAGTGGGCAATAATGTGCGCATACCACTCTCTTGACAGCTACCATGTGACGGACAGCGTAAATGGTGCAATCCGCAAGTAACGGCCACAGACGACTACATCACTGCTGACCAGTGACATGCTGCGATGCGCCCATTGCTCCAACGAAATTAGGCTTACCAACACACACCCATAACATGCAAACGCAACGCAAAGTGCTATTGCTATTCGCACCTAATCAAGAACTACAAGTTGCCATGTGATTGCAACAACTGGCTTGCAAGCCGTACAGTGGTGAAACATTGGTAAGTTTCATTTCACTGCAAACTACTAATTCTTGCCATCGACAAATCACGCACAGTGCTGCGCCAACATGCGATGCACTGTGGTGCACCACCAGCTATTGTTCAGCAGAATCGACACAATGCAAGAAGCAACAATACCAGAGTTTCTTCGACTAAGTCAAGCTGCAACACGGGCTGTTTCGAAGGCGTGTGTATGCGCAACACTGTTGACTATGCAACTTTACACTTAGTGGCATGCCGCCATACAAAGCAGCTTGCAATGCACGGTGACAGCATACTGTGCACCAGTAGACACCGTACTCCAAGACATGCATGCGTTGCAGAATACTTGTGCTATACAGCGTGTGCTATACAGCGTACTTGAAGCCTGCCATCCAATAAATCTATAACAAATCAATTCATTTGCAACAAAATTATATGTGCTATGGCAACCGCGGGAATGAGTGTTGGCCAACTAGTTTATAACGCACCTGGAGTGCCGCCGAAGCTTGCTGCGCGAGCTCCGGCGGAAGCAACGGGAAAGGCGAGTAGCTCTGCGCAGTGGAAGCAACGGATTGAGCAGTGGAGGCCACGCCAGACATCGTGTCCCGCAGCTGCTGCGGCAGCAGTTTGGTAGTGGCGTCGGCAGCTTGCGCAATGCTCGAGACATCCGCCAGCTGCCCGAACAGCGATGAACAAGAAGCTGGCGCAGCTGCAGAAGAAGAGGCGGAAGTGGACACAGCCCTTGCCTGAAGAAAGGAAGCTCCTCCTCCCAGCCACGACGATCGTCTAGCAGTAGGCAGCCTGCTGCTCCTTGGCGTCCACGTACGCCTCGCCGCCGCCAGCCTGGCATGCACCACGGCGTCGCCGCATGCCGCGGAGGGTTGCGCGAAGGCTGTTGCCAGCTGGCAGCATGCCGTCTCCATGCTGCTACAGCTGCCTGCTCAATACCTCAACACGCCTTACCCGAGCAGCACTCCAGCATGCATCCACCAACTTGCCTCCTCTCCCGGCTTAGCCAAGAGGCGCTTCAATCCTGCTTGTCGGCGTGGCTGATTGATGGCAACCCACGTTTCTAATGGGTACTCCTAGCTGAAGGCGGCGGCGTAAGCGTCGTCGTGGGCGTCGTGGGCGTCGTGGTGCGAGTGCGGTGGTGGTGTGGAGTGCTTATGCGGTGAAGAGGGGATTGTCGCCTGCTTGAGGGCGGCCCACGTCAAGAACGCGCGCGTTCAAACTAGAAATCAAAAATTTGTGTTTCGGCGCCACGATCTGGCGGGGCCAGCCAATGCACCCCTGCTAACAGGTGTCATGACAAGACTCATGTGGATTGAATGGCGTTGTGACTCATGATCTATGAGCTTACCCCATGCTAGTGGACACCTGAGCATATTGTATATATGTAATAAGCTATGCCACACACACATGCGCAAACATGCTGATGCATTTCACACCCAAACCAAGCCAGCCAACAAGCCATAAAGTATACCATTAAATACACTTGCGAGATGGCTAATGCAAAATAAGTGCAAGCAGCAGTTGTATATCAATCCGTTTACTACGCAAGTGAGTCCAACATGACCATGATGTACTTGTAATATTGTATTTAAATGTTGTGTGCATTGTACATTAACATGACATCCGTGGCAAGGGCAAGATTGGTGTTATCATATTAATTATGCAACATGACAAAATTTATAATCATTAGCTACAAGTTTTGTTCATTCCAAGTTGCTATTTACATTGTGTGTGCAGTGTGCAAATTGTGCACGTTAGATTTTTCATAATACGACAATAGCTTGCATTATGAGCCAATCAGCTTGTTAATTTCAATAACATGGGCCACATGTTAATTGAGCATAAATAACATATGTTGCACGAAGTTGTCGTATGTACAATGCCGCGTTATTGATGCGCAAAATTATAAAAGCGATTAAGACAATGTGATGCACAGCATTATCTAATATTTAATTACGTGAAGTCACGAATGTCAACTTTAATGAAAAACAGCTTAAGTTTAACACAATTTGCCGCAGGTATATTATCATACACTTGCAACAGCAATAGCATTGGGTTGCTATTTTAAAAACGTATAATAGTGTAAATTGAAAGTTTTGCACATATAGAGCAGTTATTATAAGCATTGATTGCACTGGTCGTTAAAGCACACAACAAAGACAATTGCACGCATACAAATTCGATATACAATCAAATTACAGTTTGATGTAATTAAATCAACAACTTGACCCAACCTCACAATCATTCGTACAGCGGACAACACCACCTCTTTCACCACCACCATTCATATGCACTGCAAATGCGTATAAACATTTGTTATTGATAGCACACTCATCCCCACGCATGATACATGCAGCGGGTTTAAAACATCACATAATTGTTAATATATGAAGAAAATCTTAATATATGTCGACATGCTTGATATTAATAGAAACTTTGATGTAACATATCATCATAATTCTGATTGCTTGCCCAAACGTCCAACCATGAGATATCATATATGTGCAGTGACAAATATGTGACTAAGTCACATGATTACGGCACGGGTACCTGATAGGCCAGTTATGTCATGTTGTTGCACGAGTTTAATTGTAATTGCAGACGATAGAGTCTTGTGTGAAGAAGTTTGCGAACCGCAACGACAACCCTTGCCATTTTAGCCGTTTCATACAATGCTAACATAATAGCATCGTTGTTGGACACTTACACATATCAATGGGACCATGGAATACATGAAAGTTACAACAATCCAATTGCCACCAATATAACATTGTCATATATGATGACAAGTTCAAAGGTTATCAATGAGTTACAGTTGGGTATGCTACGCACCCGTCTTAATGACTACCATTTCTGCAGTCTGTCAGTGTCAGTTGTTTGCCAGCACAGAGATCAAGTTTTGAGGCCACATGTGCTCATATGGTAAGCCAAACCTCATACAACAAAGATATCAAGCTCAATACTTTTATGTACATTGTCACTTTGGTCATACCCTAACTTAGCATACGGATTGCCATGGATGTGCCCCTTGCTCTGACAGCCATCTGAAAGACCAAAGCCGTCAAACAGCACCACCTGCAAACAGCTGCCACATAACACAATCAGACAACTCAACGGGAATTGCAAGCAACAACCATGATAGTGCAGCATTCTGCACCATGCAAAGTGCAGCTTACATTTGCAATGAATGAATCAAGCTGAGGCTTGGTGACTTCGTCAACTGCATTCTCTCCCAGCCTGTAGAGGTGTACAGGCCCTTCAGGAGTGTTCTCCCTTTCTTTCAGTAGGTACCTACACCCAGCACATGGTCAGCCAAAGACGACATGCAGTAACGTGGGGTCAACGAGTCAGGTGGACAGCACATGTGCAGCCATCAGCGCACTGCCAGTACTATTACGCTTGACCACCCACAGAAAGTCCGTCGCTGTAAATTGCCGGAGGCTGGCAATTGTGCGTGCGCGAAATGGAGCGAAGAGAAGGGGGGGGGGGGGGGGGGAAAAGTGCAGGNTACTTTGCAAAACGTCATCAATGTTTCCAAGGTTGGCATGCTGTTCGCCCTTCTGAACACCCATCTGTTCAAGCAGCGCCCACAACTTGGCTGCATAAACAGGAGACTGCTCAGAATCTGACATACTTGCATGCTTGATTTCTGAGAACGCCAAGTGGACTTGGCGATTAACGCACAACCCTTGAAAAAACTGCTCTGTTTATGCTCTTGTCTACTGGACAGTCAATCAACCACGAATGGCAACCGACACAGCATGACTGCTTATGTTGACTTCAGCACCCCCACCCCCACCCACCCCACCCCCCTGTCACTAATGCTGCGCATGAGCCTAGCAACCCGGTTGGGTTGTGAACGACCAATGCACCTTCTTGTATATTCGGGGAGAGATGCACCAGCGCCAAGATGAGCAAGTTAAAACCTCGAACAGGAATGTCCGCTGGTTTGTCAATAATGTCGCGGCGTATGGCGGGAGGTAGCGTACTACGTAGCGCATAGAGCTTCACAGCTGCCTGGTCTGCATTGGCTGATAAGGCACAGCTATCAATGAGCTGACATAAGCGGTCCAACAAACTTCCACCGTAACAACAAGTGCACTCCAAACGGGTCGTATGGGCTTACCATGCAAGCCTCCAGCCGGTTTACGCGCTCTGACCTCTTTGCTGAATTCCCGTAGCTCCAACCCAAAGTGCTCGATAAACCTGGCTTGCGCCATTGGGATGATAAAAGAAGCCAATGCACGCCCTGGACTCTGTTTGGTCAATACCTGCACCAAGCAATGGACTCTGTTGCAGCGCAGGAGCAAGCAAGAGTGAGAAGACCGTTTTGTGCAAGTTGCAGGATTATTCACCGCAGCTAGCTCATCACGCGTGAATGGAGCCCCTGATTGTTGACAGTGCCTAAACAAGATATGCCGCATCAGGCTGGAAATAGCGCTCTCTTTGTCCTGAAGGACAAGACACTATCAACGCATGAAATATGCAAGACAGGTGCGTTGCGATGGTGAAACCAAGAAGACCATACGTCATCGCTCAGGGCGTTGGCTGCCTGTGTCTCGTTTGCAGCTTCGGCAGCTTGTGTGTACCTTAAAGTCTGCAAAGCAAAGATTTTGGTCTAACCTGGCTTGTGACTCAGTAAAGCAATACGTCGCTACCGCTCTGTGCTTCTCACCAATTGCTCCAGGTCCTCCCCAACTGCTTCGTCCGCCTCAGCTGCCTCTTGCGAACCTGCTAATCAACGCACGCGCGCAATGATGTTCTGCTGCTTACGACGAGGCCAACTAGCTCTCCGTAAATGCCAGTGCATGTAGTTTACCAGGAACGCAAGTCTACGGCAGTGTTGCGCAAAATAACACCTGTAATGCTTAATTTTGCATTGCAGGTGTTATCGCATGCTTTCGTTTACGTAGAAATGTCTTGGTTGGGACGTACGCACCGTTGCGATCTTCGGAGGCTTCGGGTTGCGACTCTTCCTGATGGCATCATGAAACACTGATCACACAACCGTTTGCACCACGAAAGCCGCAAGCAAAGAGAACTGGAACACACGTTGACAGCCACGCAATGCTTAGATACACTTACCACTGCTGCAGCTCCCCTGCGCCCACTTCTTCCAACCCGCGCCATGCCTGCAACACTACAGAGGCCACCGCCACCGCCACCGCTGCTTGCCCGCTAGCATGCTTGAATGGGAGGGCGGGAAAAGTAATGCATGAGATCACATCCAGTACCACGCTGCTGCTAGGGTTTGGAGCAAGCAGCCCTGTACGTTGTGCTTTGGTTTAGCGACTGTCTGTCGGGGTGGTTTTGTATTGGCAAACCCTAATGCTAAAATTCACTGCGTTGGAATTGCCGCCGCCCTGTGGCTGTGGCTTTGGGGTTGGAGGCTGCTTGAGCGTGGAGACATAGATCTAGCTGCTTGGTGGTTTTTGTGTTGTGTTTGCCTTGTGCTGGTGTCCGAGTGCGTGCTGTGTTCTGCGTGCGGTTGCGGCAATGGCAGACCCCGAGGGCTCTTCCGCAGCCGCCGCCAGTGCAGAGGAGCACGAGCAGGAGCACGATGAGAAGCACAAGGAGGGCGATGAGGAGGACACTGGGGGCCACTTTGCGCCCATCGTTCAGCTTGCGGAGGTCGCCGTTACGTCGGGTGAAGAGGACGAGGACGTCGTGTTTAAGATGTACGTACGCCTGCTAACGCTAACGCGGCTTCAGATCTCGAGCATAGCTACACTTTTAAATCCTGCCATGCTTGTGTGACAAATCGGCTCGTGATCAAATCAGTAACAAAATCTGCATGCCTTGGCAATTGCGCCTGACACCGATTTGCTAACCGCGATCAGGGCCACACGCACACATGCACACATGCAGCCGTGCGCTGCATGTGTGCATGTGGGTTCAGCCAGGTGCATTTGTTGTGGCCTGCGATGTTGACTCTGTGGGTATTGTTCACAACTGCATGGTTTCATGCGCAACTGGTCAACCAGGGGTTTGCAGCTAGCCAGCAAAATGAAGGCACTCGCCCCTTACCTGTGTGTGTACATCGCCGCGCATGCATGGCTTGCACATGCGTGTTCTCAGCACATCGTGTACGTCTGTTCTGTTCTGGTTGGTTAGTTAGGAACGTGAATTGTATGCTCTTGCAGTGAGGCAAAGCTGTTCCGTTCTGGTTGGTTTATCAGGAACGTGAATTGTATGCTGTTGCAGAAAGGCAAAGCTGTATCGCTTTGACCGCGAGAAGAATGAGTGGAAGGAAAGGGGCGTGGGGGATGTGAAGTTGCTGCAACACAAGGACACGAAGAAAATACGGCTGCTGATGCGACGAGAGCGCACACTGAAGATCTGTGCCAATCATGCAGGTAAAAGCTGGTGACAGGAGCAGTTGCATGAGGTGGCAACAGAAGTTGTTAGGCACTTCTTCCTATTCAATGTTGCGCTAACATTGTGGTGCGTTCGTCTGCAGTGGTTCCCGGCATCAAATTGCAAGAACATGCAGGCAGTGAAAAATCGTGGGTGTGGAGCGCTGTGGATTTTGCTGAGGGCGAACGGACTGATGAGCTGTTTGCCATGCGCTTTGGCAGCATTGACTGTAAGCGCCGTTATGCTGAGGACTGACATTGGTGCATGTTTTGGCTGATGTATGTCTTCTTTGAGCTTGCAATCTGAAGCATTGCATGTTGTTGCAGCTGCTCAAAAGTTCAAGAAAGCATTTGAGGATGCACAGGAAAGCAACCAGAAGTTAGGTGGCGAGGATGCCTCCGAAGACAAGGAGAAGGAGGAGGCAGCTGCAGACGATGAGGAGGATGAGGAGGAGGAGGACGACAAGGATGAGAAACCCAGCGAGGATGCAGATGCGGCTGCCTCTGCCTTGAGCGGTTTGTCTGTCAAGGAGCAGGCAGAAAACGCTGCAGCTTCGTCATAGACATACAGCAAAGCTCAACGTTGTGCTGCGTGTTCATATCTGATGGCTGCCATCAAATCAATGGGGTCGGGTTGAGTTGGTGTTGGTTATGCTTATTCACCCCAGACAATGCATGCATAGGGCACTTGAGTAGAGCACAACAGCACGTCATATATCCTGTGCACACTCACATGCCACTAGCAGCAAGCACAGCTTGGAGGGTTAGGATCAGGGCAGACCATATTCCTTTCTATCAGATTACACCCCTCTAGGTGCAAGTGTCGTGGGGAGCACACTACTGGATAGGGTAACCCACTTGCATGAGAGGTAGCACAGAAACCAACATAACACAAGGCATTGAAGCTGACCAGTAGACCAGCAGAGTTCACGGCATAGTGGCCGAGCAGACTGCACTGTGCAGTGCCATCCAATGCCATGCTCTTTGTGGATTGTGGATGCCTGTAGAACAGATAGTCAGCGTCGGTGCTAGTACTAAGATAATGTTATTCACTTGCGGCTCGTAATGTTCTTGTACCTGTACTGCAGCTAAACTGTCATCAAACAAATAATATGTTGGGTTCTATGCATATTTGAGCTCATGAGATGTGCTGCCTACGCTCTTGTTGCTGCTTGAGGGCCTGAGCTTAAGATCCTAGCAATGTCTTTGTTGCTTGTAAGTATATACCCGCATACAGCAGCACACCAGTGCCACGCTACGTACTGAGCGACCATGCCTACCACACAGCTCACACACCACGACCAATTTTAAGCCAGAAGGTGCAAAGTGGTGTGCTAGCAGGCCACACGCAGAAAGTGTTTTAGCAACACAGATTTTGTGGGTGTGGGGGGGGGGGGGGGGGGGGGGGGGGGGGGGGGGGGGGGGGGGGGGGGGGGGGGGGGGGGGGGGGGGGGGGGGGGGGGGGGGGGCAGAGCAGCGCTCAGCCCCACCTACCTATACACAGCATACAACAACCACGCTCTCTAAAACAGTGACCTAGACATGCATTGCAGCAGCAGGCAGGCAGGAGACATAGCAAGGGAGAGGGTAGGGAGTCACCACCTGCACAGCAGGCGCTCGAAGTCAAACTGGTGCTCAGCAGCAGGTTGCAGACATCAATGACGACGACAACGACGACGACAACCAGACTGGACCCCATCGCCACAATTTGGAGAGGTCCCTTGTGTGCCTGCCAAGCACCACACACACAATGGCTGCAGGCCATTCACTGCAAGCTGTTAGTGAGCCAGTGCATAGGATAGAACTCTAGACCAATCACAGTGAGCGAACGGTAATTGAGTGCATTGCATAGAGCACTCCACAACAACGCACAAGTTACACATCGGCACAATCAGTAGTAATAGCAGCACAGGCAGTGACAGTTAACATGAACTCAAATGCGGGCAGGAGTCCTGCTCCCCGCATCCCACTCACCTGAAACTCACTTGAACTTACCTACCACTCCTCCATGCGTCGGTGCAGCACATGGTAGAGGTGTCCGTAGGTCACGCCGTACACCATGCCCTGCTGCCTTCCCATCCACCAGCACCGCTAGCAAAGGCCGTTTGTCATATCCTTCAGCAATCATGTCCCTCAAAAGCTTCCAAACCGTTTCGTGTGTTACACTTTATATGCGATATTATGCGGCCCGATAAGTGGACAAGCGTAAGAAACGTATGCATAATGTACTGACCACGCCATGCTTTGCGGACTTGGCAATGTCACTGTGCGGGTGAGGAGCACGCCAGCGGGTATGCCTGCAAACTGGGCAGAGTTGGTTGCTGTAGACGCGGGTACACAAGTCCACATCTTATGACTGAAAAAGTGTCATGTGCAAAAATGGCACTGATGTACCAGCAGCAGACTCTGGCAGTTTTGGTATATGTTGTGGAAAGATACCTCCACCCAACGCATGTGGTGAATGATACATGAAAGGCTTAAAGTTGGGCAACCCAACCTCGAGCTCATCATCCACATATCTTGGAGGCTTGTGTTGGGGCACGAAGGTCAAGGCAGAGCTGTCTAGCTCTGCCTTGACTTTCATGTAACGTCGTGCTTGCTATATTGTCACTTGCATCTGACCCCTTTCCGACTGAACACATGCTGTATAGCAATTCTTATGCTGTTACATTGCTTCATTAAGCAACTACCTGCACAAACCTCGTGTAATGTATAGTCCACCGAGTTTTGTAGCTTCTACATTGTAGCTTACCATTGTCATATCACATGATTGCCAATGTTTGCTGGAATTTTCCGAATAGCGTAAACTTGAATTTAATGTTAATTTGTTGAACAGTTTGATGCGCGTGAGTGCGTGGAAGCATGCACGAGCCTATTATAAGTTTATGCATACACGCGTGTATTGTTTATGTTGTGTTCATGCGCGTGCATTGGGTGCCATGTTGCAGATGTATTGCGTGATGCTCTGCTTGTGTTCGTTCGTGCATGCATGCGTGCGTGCTTGTACTAGGTAGCACAGCTATATATGCTAACATTGTGTGTTCATTGTTTGATGCTTTAACGTCATTTTGTAATGCATAGTTGCGCGCGCGTGTGGCATAATCTGCAACAAGTAGTACACAATCGTATCATATGCGTTGTGCATATGGCGACGTGAGTGTGTATAGCATCGCGTGTAACGTTGCACTTGAGGTGGGCCTTTACTCGCAACGTGCATTGCATTCTTCACAAGGGCGACCCCGTAGGTAATACCAGTATTGTACCTACCGTATTTATTCCAATAGAATCCGGTTTTATTACAGCCCCCCCCCCCCCCCCCCCCCCCCCCCCCCCCCCCCCCCCCCCCCCCCCCCCCCCCCCCCCCCCCCCCCCCCCCCCCCCCCCCCCCCCCCNCCAGATACGTCATCAGCGTTGGATGTTGTACCTATGTTGATAATTGACCCGCTCCGGTTACTTTATCAACCGTAACCCAACGGCGGCAGGTTGCTGCCGACGACTGGCTGTTAAACCGCCTACATGCCCATATACTGTAAAAGTTTTACATGGTGTGATGATGTTTCATCAATGTGATATCCTTCGTAACATGTACATGACATTTATTACACACTTTTGATTACAATTCATGATTCCTTTGATGTAAACTATATTATATTAACTCGTACACTGAATGTATTGACCACATATGTGTAGTACGATATCATAAAGCAAGGGTCATGTTGTGTATGTCATAACATTGATACTTGGATAATATCTATTAATGTTGGTGTACAAATACTTCTTATTACCACATACATACATAATAGATTATGATGTTGACATATGTACGTGTAAATAGCACTTTATCCTATATTATTAGTACAGTCTCTCGTAGGGGGGACATAACAATGGAGGGGGGACAATAATGTGAAAACACAGTCCCCCCGGTGATTTTGCTGGGGGGGACTGTAGATGGGGGGGGATTGTATTGGGGTCAATAGAGCTTACCCAGGCCAGCCCCTCGAGACGGGGGGCCGCGCGTCGTCTCGAGGGGCGAGGGTATGGCAGAATCCCCCCCGCCCCCCCCCCCCCTAGCAAGACGGCAGCAAGCAGTGCGCGTCTCCGTGCGGCGCCCCGCTGCTGCGCAGCGCCGACCGCCAACAGCAGGCTGCGTCGGCGGTCACATAAGAGAATAGGATAAGCGGTTATGAATTGCTGATCCCTTCTCCTGGCTTAGTCTAGATCAGTGATCTCCAGCTTCCTGGCCCTGGGCATCAGCAGGGGCGTCGGCGCTGCTCACACGTCGGGGTAGTTGGCGTGAGCACGGGCGCCGGCGTGGGTGTGGGCGTCACAATCCACTTGGGCGAGGACTTAGAAAAGTCTGACGTTTCTCAGACAGCTTTTATACTAAATTTGCACTCATGCGCTATTGAGCTTGACTTTGAGGCGCTGCGTGATTGTAGATTGGTGCTTGTACACATGTGATAATGCAGACTTCGTCTGTTGCAGAACTTGCATGCAGTGTTTGGCCACGTCAATGCACAATTGCGCGTAATTTCAGCACTGTAGATCTATGTAATGTAGTTAAATCCACATAAGCGACATTAGTACAACTTAATTACAGCGCCCCTCCCACCCACACCCACCCACACACCCCAATCACAAAGTCTTAATTACAAGGTCTTGATGTAATGTAGTTAAATCCACATAAACGACATTAGTACAATTTAATTACAGTGCCCCTCCCACCCACCCCCACNTCTTCGGTGTCACTCATATAAAAGAGTAAGTCTTATAAATCTGATTTAAAAATAAAGAATTTATTATGATAGAATATTTATCTATATTAATATATCTAATAGTTAGTTTGATTCTCTCCTTAGTAATTTTAGGCCTTTCTTTCTTTTTAGGCTCGTCGTATAAAGCGGATCCAGAAAAAATATCAGCGTACGAATGTGGTTTTGCCCACCCCCCAATCACGAGGTCTTAATCACAAGGTTTTGATTACAAGTTAGTCACAGCGCACACACAAACACGATTGTTACAAGTTAGTAACACACACATGCTCACGCATGCGCATGCACGCACGCACGCACATGCACACACACACACACACACACACGTCACACATTTTGGAAACAGCAATAGCCACACATACGGTTGTTATAAGCTAGTAACACACACGCACGCGCACGCATGCGCATGCGCATGCACACACACACACACACACACACACACACACACACACACACATTTTGGTAACAGCAACAGCCACCTATACGCCAGAAGTCAGCAAAAACGCACACGCATGCACACGTTAATGACCTTAGCCCTCACCCCACCCCACCCCATCTACACGAGTGTGGGTGACAACATCATCATTCGTAGCTGCACACACGAGTCAGCACACACGCTATCAAAACCCCCCCACACGTTAGCAACAGCAACAGACAAGTCAATAACACAGGCAAACAACGTGTTAAGACATAAGCATTGACTTGGGCAAACACATCTTGCAACAAGCGCATTCACAGCACACTACAATATTATAGGAATATTAGTCACCCATGCACTCAAGGTTATATATATCAGCAACACACGCGCACAAGTCAGCCACATCATCAACCTTAACCCAAAGCAGCAACACACAGTAGTCAGTAATAGCAGTCACATGCACATACAGCAAGTCAGTAAACACAAGACTCTTTAATTGAAACAGCAGCACACAAGTCAATTGTAGCAGCAACACATGAGTGTCAATGCGCGGTGTCGCTGAGGTAGCAAGTGTGCTGCCTGTGTTAGTGTCCGAGGTTAGACAAGGTTGACCTGTGCTGACAGGTCAGCGCATGGGTGGCAAGGTCTTGTTGCCCTTGGACATCCTATGTGCAAGGCCTGGGTCGGAGAGCAGCTCGTAGTATAAATGCATGACTACCACCGTAGTAGGTGATCATCTGGTGAAATGAGTTGCTGGCCTTGCAAAAACTACTTGTGTGTGGGGTGCATGTCTAAAGGTGTTGAAGGAGCTATTCCCCCTATTCTCTTGTGGGTGTGGTGATAACTTAAGACTGTTGCAAGGTGTGTGGTAAAGCTCATGTGCTTGTGCAGAAGCTTGTGACCCTCACGAGCAGGTAAATGAGGGGCAAATGTGGCGCAATTGTTGCACACTGGTGCACACACGGCTCTACTTTCAAGGTCCATGCATGGTCCTTCCACTGACCCCGCGCGCCATACATGGTCCGTTCCTCGAGGACCACCTGTGCCTGGTCCCCGGGGGACGGACTGTCCATGGTCATTTCGGGGCGCCGTTACCTACCCTCCAACATACGCTCAGTACCGGGCCACTTAGCTGAAAGAGAGGTAACTCTTGTGCTGTCGGCTGTCAATAAAATCCACAATTCTCACTGGTTTGCTTAGCGATTGCCTCCCTAGCTGTGTACTGGCTTCACACATGCTACCTGCTAACTCTAAATTTTTTGACAGGGGTGCGGACGGGTTTGCTGAGGATCAAGTTATTGACATTTTCAACAATGCAGGCGTCGCCACCATCATGTCCATATGCCAGTTAGAACAACCAATATGGACGTACAATGTCTGTGTTAACCACGGGATGCTAGTGAGAAGCGAGGATGGCAACCTTGGCATTCGCCAACCTATGCAAGAAAGGACACTGCGCTATGATTTGCTGGCCAGCAGCTGCCACAATGGGCATTCTCTGAAGGTACGTTGCATGCTGTAGCTATGCACATGCTCCTGCTGTTACAATATGGTGGAGCATAAGCAATCCTTGTGTGTTGAACAATTTAACATGCAGGACAAGGAGATGGAGTGGCCTATGATGTTCTTGGCCGGCTATTTATGCGAGGCCTGCGGCAACAATGATCGCATCATGATGCCCAGTTGCATCAAGGACATACTGCCTACAACCGCAGCTCGGCGCAGCACAGACACAGACAGAGGTCCGTAAGAGCTGTTGTTAGCGCACGGCATAACTTATTGGCACACGTTTATGCACACATTCACAACAGCACACATACCATCTCTTACAACAATACGCACTGTCTCCAACAATATGTTGCTCTCTTGCAGACACGGTCAGTTACACACACACGTTCACACTATGCTTGTATGGCGTTGCGTTACACCGCGCGCTTGTGGTCCCCCTCACAGTTACTTGACAGTCGCAGGCTGTCACCATATTGACGAGTATATGTCATGTGTCCCTTTCGCAGTCACTTTACAGTTGCAAGGTGTCCCATACACACGATCGCCAATGCACTTTGTTTACAAATGTATGACATGTGCAGGCTGCTGGAGCCATTTCCAACTGTGAAGATCAAACAGTTGCAATGAACTTGGATTTTGCAGCTGCGATCGTTTGCGACACCAAACAAAACGCCCCCAGAGAGCAGGTGATGGACGTGTATCAATACTATCATCACATTATTTTCGTGATATATAAGAATAACAATCATAATCATATGCGCATGTAAGCAAGCAACATGCAGTCCGAATTTGATTGTTTTTGGGAGTTTAATTGTAATTAGTATACATGATCAGTAAGTCGCACATGCAGCCATTTGATACCGATGCAAAGACTACAGGTAGGTTGCACATAAGCAGGAATCAAACATAAGCCAATTAGATAAAGATGCAAGGAATGGCGGGTGCGCGCCCGCACACCGGCGAGCGTTGCGGTCCCGCGCGACGCTCGTCTCGGTGTGCGCAGCGCGCGACTCCGGACGGGCTCGGGTGCAGCGTCTCGGAGGTTAGGGTAAATACGGTAACACTCCCCACTGAGGGGCTCCTGGCTGTGATCGACGATGCATTATGCATTATGCACCGTAATAATTATCTGCGGACGTGTCATTGTCAATAACGGTGCAGGCTGATTCGCAGACTTTGCAGACTTTCCGCGTCGTTGCCCCGCAGCACATAGCCCTGCAAAAGTTCGCGTGGGCGTGCCGTGATGCATCGACGGACCGTAGCAGCACCGTGCTGCACGGTCCGTGCTGCTGGCCTACTGCCTAGGGTTCCAGCATGCACGCAGTCTGTTGCTGTCATTGACTGTGCATTGCCGTGTTGGTCACATTGGCGAGAGCGGCGGCGGCGGCGACGGCGGCGGGCGCAGGGGACGAGGAGGAGAAGGAGGAG
The DNA here is from genome assembly GCA_009103225.1 of Chlorokybus atmophyticus. Taxonomy (NCBI): domain Eukaryota; kingdom Viridiplantae; phylum Streptophyta; class Chlorokybophyceae; order Chlorokybales; family Chlorokybaceae; genus Chlorokybus; species Chlorokybus atmophyticus. Next base: position 807,467 of record RHPI01002402.1, read on the forward strand.
GAGGAGGACGAGTATGAGTGAAAGGCGAACTTGAAGAACGCTTGTTCTGATGGGCCGCGGCTGCTATGGCTGCGAAGCGAGGCCTCGTTAGCTCTGCGTTCCCCAGCCCGCATGGGAACGCTGCTGCCGCAGCAGCTGGTGAACCCAGCGGAGGCGTCGTGAACAGGCAAGCCTCTTAATTGTATCATAGTAGCGCAAGGGACTTTTGATTGGGCAACCATGTGCTAGCAGGCTGGCAAGGCGTACCAGACATGCGTGAATGTGAACGCTTTGCACATTGTTGGTCTTAAAGCCAGCCGCTCAGTTGCTGGTGACGAAACAAGTGAACATTTGGAGGCGTGCATTGGCTTGTCGTGTGCATGCGTTGCTTGAGTTTGCCACAATAGTTGTATCCGTTAAAGTCAGCATTGGCACTATTACTATTAACTCGTTGTTGTTGAGAGGATTAGAGTGCGTGTTGCTGGTTACCCCTTGCTGCAGTCAGCTAAGTTAGCGACTGTCAATCACAGCTTTCTCACGTACCGCCTTGAGTAACAGTAACATGCTGTAACAACCTCCCACTGCGGCGGCAGCATCGGCAACAACAGCAAGCGCAAGGCTGAGGATGAGTTTGCAGCAGGAGCCAGCAGTTCGCGCGCAAAGCAACAGCGCCCAAGCAGCAACAGCAACTCCGACAATATCAACAACAGCAATAACAACAACACCGCTGCAAACAATGACGACAATGATGGCGACTCCGAGGACAGCGGCAGTAACAACAGCGAGGTGCCGGCAAGCCGCGCTGGCAGTGGAGACGGCCGCAACAGTGATTCGATGGAGAGTGACGATGAGACGGCCGGCGTGGACGTGCTCACGCGCAAGCAGCTGCTCCAGCGGAGGCTGGGGCGTCTCAACCAGCTGATGGGACTGTACAAAATCTCCTACTGGGCACTGCTGGAAGAGATGAAGTCAAAGTACCGTAGGTTCTACATGCGGCACGGGCGCGGCGGATGGAAGCAACAGCAGGAGGAGTCTACGGATTTGATTACTTCGGGTAACGTTGCAATTGAGTCAAGTAGTGGTAAACTCACTGAATGCGCGGCACCGGACTGCACAGCCAAGCCCATGGCGCTTACTTCCCACTGCTTTGCACACATTCTGCTCGACACTAAACAGCACCTGTACAAGCCTTGCAACTTCCTGGTGCGCACCAACGCAGTTGTGGCACCTTGCGGTCGTCCGGCGCTGTGTGCAGCGATGCCTGTGCTGTGCTCCGTGCACGCGCCAGTGCCGCGTCATGTACCACGTGTGACCAAACGAGCCGCACTGTCTGGCGCCATGACTGTCAGTGGCCAGAGGCCTATGCCGAGACTGCCGCTGGTGATTGGCGAGTACGTAAGGCTCATACAAGAGCGACGGAAGCAGCTCAAAGCGATTGAGGCGCAGAGTAGAGCTGGACCAGGCGGCACTGCTCCCGGTGGCGGCTCCATTGCCAGCACAGGGGTGTACTTACAGCCAACAGCAAAGCAGCTGCAGCAGCAACAGCAGCAAAGACTGCAGCAGCAACTGAATGCGAAGCCTGAGGCAGGGACTGTACAGCAGCGGCAAATGGTGCAGCAGCGTCCTCAGCTGGTGCCTCAAAGACAGACACAGCAGCCTCTTCAGCCGCCTCAGCGTCCCATGGGGCAAGCATCACCCCAGAACTTCCCTACTCCACCCCTTCCGCGCGCCGTGCCCGTTTCTCCTCCCCTCCCCCGTGCCATGCCCGTGCGCCCACAGCCACCCGGTGCAGGCGCCGGCCGCGGCGCTCCACTGCAAAGGCCGGCAGGGCAAGTCCCTCGTCAGGGCGGAGGCCCGCCAGTGGTGCAGAAGCAGATGCCGCTGCCACCTCCTCAAGCGCGCGCCGCAGGAGCTGGGGCAGCACCGCGCATGCCAGCTGGAGCAGCACCGCGGCCTGCCGCCACCATACCTGGCCGACAGCAAACTGCGAGTGCGATGGTGCCTCCGCGCCCGGCAATTAGGCCAGGGGGCTTGCCAGCGAAGCCCGTCACGCAGGCTCAAACAGCTGCCAACACTGGTACAGCTGGCTCAAAGCCTGCCCCAAAGCCGCTTGCAGCAACCATCAGGCCGGCGCAGCCGGTGCAGATGCGCCAAGGGATGCCGGTGTCTCCTGTGGGTGCCTCGCAGCCTGCTCACAAGCCGCAATCTAGTGCACAAGCAACAGCAACGTCACCTGTTGCGACAACTTCAGCCGCAACTCCACCAGCCGCAACAGCAGGTAATGGAACCAGCACTTCATCACCAGCATCGGAACGAGTTGCTTCACATGCTGCTGCGGCTCCCGCAACAGCCGCAGCAGCAACTTCAGCACAGGTCTCAGCTGTGGCTCCTTCTGCTGCTAAACCAAGTCAAGTAGCAACCACAGTAGCCTCCTCCTCCTCACCACCAGCAGCATCTGCTCCATCAGGACCAGCCGCTTCAACACCAGCCAAAGCGGCCTCCGAGGCAATGGCCTCAGCCGATGGAACTGAACCGTCCACATCGTCTGGCCAAGATTCGTAGCACTTGTTACAGGCAGCGGGTGTCTGTAGGTGGTTGGCTTTAGTTATTGGTAAGGGATGTTTGTAATCATATTTTTTTTCCCTTTCATTGTGATCAGATGCATGCAATAATGTGCCTGTGTGCTCAGGTTGGTTGCTGGTTTGCTTCTCGCTGCTTACTACTGCATCCTACTGCCCCGCCCCGCCTAGAGCACATAGTTGGCAAGCCCCTGCCATAATTGAACTGCTGCTTGTCTCTGTTTCTGGTCTGCTTGCTACTTGCGGTGCTGTTTGTTTTGTTTTGGTTAACTGCGTTGCTCTATGACTTATGCCTTATGCGAGCGAGGCGCCAGTAACCATGCAAAATGAGTGGCTTGGGGCACAGGGCGTGAGCGCCCAACCCCACCACCCAACCCCACCACCAGCACCACCGAATTGCCAATCACACCAATCTACCAGCAGAACAGCTCCCACCCGAACGGCCCTGCGCGTATAGTGCTGACGTAGTCAGCACACAACGAGGGTTAGGGTAGAACGGCAGCCAGGGCCGCAGCATGAGCGGCGAGATGCAGAGAGTGGCGGGTAAGAGGGAGAGAGGGAAGGAGTCGTCGTCACTGTGATTGCCATGCTGCCCGTTGACACCAGCGACTAACACCAGCCCGTGTGGGCAGGTAATGATAAACGTGTGCATGTACATGCATGTCTAACGGGGAAGGCTAGTAGCTAGTAGTTTAGTGCAGTAGATTAGCCCGGTGGTGACAACGGTGACATGTATACTAGTGTGCATGTAATGCTTGAGTGATTGTGATGCATTGCATGCGTGTGCCTACTGACACGTCATATATCCTGTACACTAACAGCAGCCCGCATGGGCAGGTAATGACAAACGTGTGCATGACGGGGAAGGCTAGTAGCTGGTAGTTGAGGGTTGAGGGCAGTAGATTAGCCCAGTGGTGACAACGGTGAATTGTATACTAGTGTGCATGTAATGCTGGAGTGGTTGTGGTGCATTGCATGCGCGTGCCTAATAGCACGTCATATATCCTGTACACCTGTACATGCAACAGCGTCTGTTGGACAAGTTGTGGTAAGTTTACTGCGAGTGACTGCGGCGGCTGTGCTAGCGGGTATGGGCCGCATGCGCAGTCTAAGCACCTAAGGTAATGTCGGCAGGGCATTGTCACAACAGGCGAATGGTGAAGCACATTGCCACCGAATGAGGCCACTCAAGATTCAATTCAGTTGCATGGCCCTGCAAAACATTTGCTGCAAGGTCGTTTGTGGCATATGTTTAGTGGATACCTGCATCAAGGTGGCATGAAAATGGCTGAATGCATTCAAAGCAGGTTAATGCAGACCAGTATTTCCTTCTCATCGTTATTCAAATGCATCTGATAGGCTTTGCTGGAAACTACTGATGTACTTGCTGTAGCCCCAGGCTGGCAGTATTCGGATGCGTTCACTCCGCTGGCTGTGGTATAATACCGCATGCGTATACAACCTCATGGTGGTCAGGAGCATACCATACATCATTACCTCATGCTACGTGCAGTGTACGACTTATTATTAACATCTGGACTGCGAGTGTCGCTAGACAGATAGGTACACAAGCGTGACCAGCAGTGACGGTGCACCAATTACAACAACTGCTCAGATGTCCTTCAACATTGAGCTGTACGGAACATCTCTGGAAGACAGCATCCCCACTCCAAGCAACCTGGATGAGGGCACACTGGCAGATTATTGTCATGCTGCATGGGGACAATAGTCGTCGCAATAATGGTGGTCAACGATCGTTGGCCGTGCGACCGCCCTCCAGCGTGCGCTTCAGGTCATGCAGCTGCAGTGCGGTGTCCTGGTCCAGACTGTCTTGCACGCGCAAACCCTTCTTGGACCATCTCCTGCAAACCCAAACTTGCATGTCTTACATGCAAATGTACATGAACTGCAACCACTCAACCAAACAACAAGGTCGCATGCATACCCAGGCCCCTGTAGCTTCTCCTCCGCTTCTCTCTTTGCTCTGTTGATCTGCGGCATGCTTGAGTAAGCTTCAAAAGCAAACCAGCTGCAGTGGCAAAGAACAGACCAATTAATGACAACTGACCTCTTGAACCAACAAGCGACAAGGCCAGATGTTTGCACCCTGCAGGCAGACAAGTATTGCGGTAAACGAGTGGCCAGATGGTGTTAGCATGGTTGGCACAGAGGCACGCAAACTATTACAAGAGATACGCAAGCAACGACGCACCCTAGCCTCAGCCGTCTTTTGAAGGGTGCCATCAGACGTTGCGACTGTGAACCTGTTAAAGCCTTTGTCCCGGAGCTTCAATGTCTATATAAACGGTAACAAGAAATGAACCACATGGGCAACAACCAGGCTTAGCACTGATAGAATTTGAGACATGGTGAGTTGGATGCATTTGCAGCATCTCTTACAGGCTGCTGAGTTGTACATTGCCGACCATCAACTAACCTCAGCTTCTATCCAGGTGTCTGCGCATTCCGCTGACGAGTACACAATGTCAACCCTGCATTATGCCACAAGGACAGAAAACTTCAGCAACTTCATGATCAACCGACCACCGCAATGTGTGTCCATGTGCGCATGCATGCGCATGCATGTGTGCGAGCGCGAATGCGTGCATGCCCGTGCATGTGATCGCATGTATGCGCATGTTCAGCAGCAGCAGCAAGGATTACCCATGAGGTGAAACCTCTAGGTTATCTCCAACTGGCGAATTTCCAGCATCGAAAACTACTACTACCTGCATTCCTGCAAGATAAAGAAGACACGTCTACAACTCGACATTTGAAGTACCTGACAAATACCTGTAACTAAAACTGCTGTGTGCTTGCACAACCGCATCACTTTTCATACCATTCGAGTTAACAATGACAACTGAGGCCTGCTACCGCACCTCGTAAACTGGCATACTCGCCGAGGTCATGCACGAGCAGGGTGCGCGCTCCGTCCAGATCGCCGCGCTCCATCCTTTTTTTCAGCCTTGGCCAAAACATGCACACGTTGTACCCATCCACCAGCAAGACATGATACCATTGCAGCTTGCCAGTGCTCAAAGCCTCCTCCTCAAGCGTGCCGTTGCTGCACGCATCCAGTGCATGTTGGGTCCAATTGCCATGGAAAATCTAACTTGATTTCTGTTTGCGTTATGGGCTCACCTGTCTTCGTCCGTGTTGTCGGCTTTCTTTTTGCGCCTGTAAGAAGTCGCTGCCTTCGGGCCCGCTCGCGCTGCTGCTTTGGCAGTTTCAATCTCCTGAACATTGCGATGCAAGCACATTCATCTTGACCATTTGCCATGGGTGGCATGAGCAAGTGCGACGCATGGCGGGCAGATGATCGCTGCGGTAGCTCAGAAAATAGCAAACACTGGAGCAGCCAACACTAGCTTACCTTTATTAACTTGATGTAACGCAGCTGGTGCTTCAGAGGCAGATGCGTTACTACGCGGGGAGGGGCGCCATTCTCGTCCTGTTATTGACAAGCGACTAATTTCGTAAAGGGTGGCGCGGCATTGGCAACTGCAATGTACATGCATCATTGTAGAATGTGCATTGCATGCGTGCATGTGAGAGTCCATAGCGCTACACTGTTGCTGCTTGCACCACCAGCACAGTGATGTTGTTGTCGTGGATAACTGCTTACACACTCAGGATGTTGTGCACGTAGACACACGTCCACACACCAGGTTAACGGACATGGAAAGCACTCTAAGGGAAATCCATTCTAGAAACAGTGAACCAAAACTGCTCGCGTTAACAAACAACCTCGCTGCTTCACCTTTGCGCCACTGTCACCGCCGCTTTTCTTGGCCATACATCGCGCATGCGAGCGCTGCTCTCGCCTAACCCTCCCAAGCTGCTGCTGCTGCTGCTTCCGGCTGCTCCGCCCACAGCTTTGGTCCAGACCCTCCCTGCCGCACTTCCAGCTCCCTCCAGCGGCAGCGGCGGCGAGGTCACCGCCCAGCAGCTGCATGCAGGGGAGAGCGGGGAAGGGAGAGTCCACTGCCCCTCACCCGCCTCGTACCCTTACAGACAAGGACGCAACCATTACCCCATGCTCGCAAAGTCAAGCTACAACAGGAAAGGACGCTGACATCTGATCCTCCCTGCCACCACCACCACCGCCTCGGTCGCCGCCGCCGCCACCACCACCGCCTCCTTCGCCGCTTCAATTGCAATGCGGAACACAGCTGAGATCTGGCATGTGAGGTGGATGGGTGGTAACGTTCGTTGTGACGTGTAGCCTCCTCGTAACAGACGTCGCGAGATGCCCTGTGGCACGCTCACGTGGCTGATAGGTTCAAGCTAACGTAACTTAGGATTGGGTACTCAACTCACTCAAGGGGTTGTCTCTGCTTCCGACAGTGTGTGACGGCGGCGGCGGCGGCGGCGGCGGCGGCGGCGGCGGCATGGACGGCGTGCGCGGGCTCTTTTCAGCTGAGGTTGGCTTTGACTGGCTGCCTGACGGTACAATGCACGTGTGGAAGTCACCAAGGGTAGCTGACCACGGCTGAGCAGGGCGACGATTGCGACGACGGTGATGACGCGGTTGCATTCAGCGTGAGGGAGTTTTACTTCCCGTCTCTCAACCGCACTCTCCGCGCCCGCTGCACGGTTCGGCAAGCATCAGACCATATTCTCAACGTGTTGCAAAGAATGCACGCAATCCACATGCACAGTCCTGCATGCAAGAGCGCAACCGTAGCACTGCATTGCCGTGCAGTTTGCGTGCAAGTGACTGTGGAGTGGAGCACTGTTTGACTGCTGCTTGATTACTTGCTTGCACACACCCTTGCTGCAATGCTCCGCAATGCATTGCGGACGACAACAAGCACAGCAGTCGTGGCAATGTCTCAGCAGCAGCACAGTGCTTGGGTGTAAGGCTTGCTGGCATGTTGATGCAGCGCGCGCGCACACACAACCACCACACAGGGCATGCACATGGGGAGCACGACAGCGGGAGACGTGTGGGGCGGTGGCAGGGCTCTGGCGGAGCACATCGCTGCAGAGGTGCCCTGCGACGGGAAGGTCGTGCTCGAGCTCGGCGCGGGCGTGGGCCTTCCCAGCCTCGCGGCCGCGGCCAAGGGCGCCGCCAAGCTCTTCCTCACAGACTACCCCGACGCCACCACTCTGGCGGCTCTGCGCACAAACGTGGGCTTGAATTTTGGCCATGACGACAACAGGTTTGTTGTGGCCGCGCACGAGTGGGGGAGCGAGCTCACTGGCACGGCGGAGCTTGATGAAGCTGCTGGCAGCTGTGATGTTGTGCTCATGGCGGACATAGTGTATGATGAGAGGGCGCATGGAGCCGTGCTGGCCAGCTGCTGCAAAGCGCTGGCTCCCGCTGGCACGGCTTTCTGCGCCGTGTCTCTGGAGTGTCAACCAGCAGAGTACGTCACTCGCTTCGTCCGCATGGCAGAGCAGGCATTTGGACTCGTCTCTTGTAGCCAACAACAACAGCAACAACGCCAACAACGAGAACAATGTCAAGAGTTCCAATACCAAACAGCATTGTATAACTTTCGTTGGCAGATGTCATGATCTAATTAAACAAGCGGTGGCTGTCTGTATTGCAAGGCACTCACCGCACAAGGCTGCACGCTGGTGCAAGTGCGCACACAGTCTGGTGCGATGACTGCAATGCATGTATTCTTGAGCATTGTGTACATAGCCAGAACCTGATTTGGTTGCCGTAGGTTGTGTGCCACCAGTGTTACTGAATATGTCAACCAAACAGCAAGCATCAGCTGTCCCTGAGAAAAGCGTGCGCAATGGATGCTTGTGTCATAGGTGTTTGCTTGTACAGGTCAGGGGCCAGCACCTTTTGTTTCACGAATTGCTAATCAAGTAACTTGTAAAGTAAGGTCAACAATCTGCATCCCCGCAACATGCCATACTACAGCTTGTCCGTTGCCGAACCTAGCCACACCACTCATACAAGCTTCCATGCCAAATGGTTGCGCTTCTATGCAAGCACAGTAGAGCATAGAGCATGTCATGACATTGACCACTTGACAACGTATGCCAAGCTAGGCTTTCTGGCCAGGTAGCCTGGAAAGCGCATACACAGGCAAGGGCTATAGACAGCAGCACCAAGCAGCTAAACAAGTGGAGCAGGCTACCACACAACTATTCACAAATAATGTTACAAGCGCACCAAGGTGCGGTGCGCAACGCCCGGATGGGCTGTGTGCTCCTAAAACTACACTGCGCGCAACTCTTAAAAACTCTGCACGACACCTCATGCAACTCCAGTACCAGCGGAACCGCTGCCTCCAGAAAACTTGTGTCTCATAAGCAAAGTCACAAGGGGAGTTGAAAATCAAGCAACCAGAAACTCGATGTCGTGTAGCCTACTAAGCATGTCCTGCCAGCCGGGTCGTTTTGATGGCTCGTCCTCCCAACAGTCCCTAATCAACTCCTGAAGAGGCCCTTCCGGAATTTCCAGTCGCCTGCGCTGACAGCTGACTGCAAAGACAACCTGCATGGGCGTTTGTCCATGCCAGGGCTTCTTCAATGTGCTCATCTCCCACATGATGACTCCCATGGAGAATACATCAGCCTTGGTGTCGTATCGCTCACTGCGCAGCAGCTCGGGGGCCATCCACTCAGGCGTGCCGGCTGCAGTGCTATTTTGTTGCGTGTCCTGTTTCATGATCTTGGAGAGACCAAAATCGCACACCTTGACTGCCCAGTGCTTGTCCACCAGGCAATTGGCGCTCTTGAGGTCTCTGTGCACAATGTTCATAGACTCCAGGTACATCATGCCCCTGCATATGTCCCTGAGCATCTTGAGCTTGCGCCGCCATGAGAGCTTGTGACCCTGACCACTGCTGTGCAAAATGCGGTGCAGACTGCCCATGTGCATGTACTCGCACACTATGGACAGGTGTGGCGGCCGAACGCACGCGCCCAAGAACAAGATGACGTTCGGGTGGCGTAACCTGCTAAGCATGGTAATCTCTTGTCGAAAGTCTTCCAGCACTTCTTGTGTGATGTTTTGCTCCAGCAGCAGCTTGACAGCAACCTCTGTCCCGCGCCACACACCACGATACACCTCCCCAAAACTTCCCGTGCCTACCCTGGCTCCAAGTTGTATGTCTGCATATTCGATCTCCCACCCTGAAAAGGGCATGAGTGGCTCCACAGAGAGCTCACCAAACGTCCTTCCTGAGGCTGATGCAACAGCATCCATATCGTGCACTGGTGAACGCAGCGGGGAGGGACCAAGTGGTGATGATGCAAGTGGCGGTGTGCCTGGTTCTGCGCCGCGCTCAACGACCTCCAGATCAAAAGAAGGCCTCGGTTGAAAAAAACTCACACTGCGATTAACTGCTTTTGGCCTGGGCTGGCCTGAGGTTGCAGCCATCATGGCAGCAACCGCGCGAGCAGTTGCTGCCACTCGAGTTGAGTCGTCATCTGCAGCATCTCCTTTCTTGGCGCTCTTCTGTTCATCACTAGACGATGTGCCCTCTTGCCTGCGGGCAAGTGCAGAGTGAAGCTCGGGCTCAAGCGGACGCAGACGGCTTAGCCGGAGACCAGTCCCATCAACAGACCCTCGAGGCGTCACACCCCATAGGCTATCAGAAGAGCCAGACGGTGACTCGTCCGGAGAAGACAAACGTCTGCCAGAGAGTGGAGACGATACTGACAGCCCGTTGGACAGGTTGCTGCGTCTGGAGACAGGCTGCTCCCTGAACGAGCGGGTCCGCAGAGGTGGTCTCTGTTGCAGCTCTTGAGGAGGAACCAACTTTTCTGCGGCAGCCTGCTGTGTCTGCTGCACCCTCACAGACGTGTCAGAGTGCGTAGGGCTCCCAGCCACGGGTGATGAATCAGGAGAGCTGCTGAAACTGCGTCGCCTGTACCGCCGTAGCTGATGCTGGCTGCTTCGCCGGCTTTGAGCTAAAGATCGGCTAAACACAACTGGACTGTTTGGAGAACGCGGGCTGTCATAACCAGCATCTGGCCACTCCGGCTGAAGGCTGGGAGAGCCACCGCTGGCGGTGCTGCCAGCCACTGAAGGGCTGCTGACAGGAGTACCAGCGGCTGTTGTGAAGGCGCAGGCCTGTGCCTCTTGTGCATAATACAGAGTAAGGGATTCGGGGCTGAAGAGGATCAACTGGCCAGGAGTACGCATCAAGTCTATGATGCACTCTTGGTTGTCAGCATTGCCGACAACTACGCACATGTGGAGTGCAGCTGGTGCGCTAGCGCCTCCAGCGACTCGATGGACACCACGAAACAGGCGAGCTGGTATCCGCAAAGAGTCAGCAAGGAACTTGAAAAGAAGGGCTCTGGGCCGACAAAGGCCATACTGAAGCTGTCCAATCGGCACCGCACATGATGTGATACTTAAGCGGGAAGCTTCCTGCAATGCATACTGAGCATGAACTCTATGCTCAACGTTCATACAACAAGCTACAGCCACATAACAGTCATCTGCGACCATTACAAAGCAACAAGAGCAAATGCAAATGCTTCAAAACTCACATTTGATACATTTTTGGCGACATTGCGTGTATGTGTGCCTCCAAAGAAGTCCGCAACCACCTCAGCCAAGCGTCGCAGCTGCAAATCTTGCGGAGCGTCCTCAAGCATACTCCGTGCTAGCTTCCTAACTCGGGCCAGTGCAACATCTGTTCTGGGATCAACAACTAGCACCTGATGATAGACGATAACAGTCAGTGATGTCCTCACACCTCAAAGCTTGGATACACCAGCAATCACGCCGCACATACGCACAGCGCGTGCCAGCCCTTACTCCAGTGCTACTACATTGCAACAATGCACAACATCAATGCGCAGCAACCTTGCATAGCTTTGCAAATGTGCAAACACTGACTAAAGAACTCTGGAGGCAGCGCTTCCACCGTTCAGTGCAGTCCCAGTCTTCCCCCAGACAAACAGTGCTCAGATTTGTTATGCCGTGCAATACCTCTTCTCCTGGAGGGGCGGGACTGAACCGCTGCAGCACATCCAGCGGTGGAAGCCTGCGGTAGTTCTTGTTGGTAAGCGAAAGTGGCACATCGTAGAACCCCTCCGGCATGGACGCATCCAGCGTGCCAAGCTCGTAGAAGTACCGCACGACCGCCTTAACGCCCGCACTGCCCTCGTCGCCCGCCTCGTACCCGTCCTCCGGATCAGCCTCGGCATCAGCGTCGGCCTCGAAGCTGTGCTCCTCGCGTATCCGCTCAAGGGCAGGCTCAAATCCGACGGAACCGGCATTGGCCACAGCTTCTTGCGGGGCGTATAACTCATTGGCGACGGTGTCGCCACCGTCGTCGTCGTCCTCCTCCATGTGAGGAAGGGCGGCAGCCTGGAACCCTACCCGCGGCGCCTCTGCCGGCGGCGCCTCATGGCCACCGCCTGCGACCAGCCCTGCTCTCAGCGACTTGCTGGACAACAACGCAAGCACGCCGAGCCTCAACCCGTCTATGCCGGAGTCCGCCGCCGCCCTGAGCCCGTCCCTCGGCTCCAGCCCCATCCATGCCCCAGCGGACAGCACCCCTCCTATCTCTGGCCTAGCTCGTCAATGCCAGTAGGCCTACGTCGCACGTACAACCTGCGCGGAAAGTACTTCGCATCAACAGATCAGAAAACACCACGCAGTAAAAGCCACCGTTGCTGAGCCCTCCTTTGATAATTGTGTGCCCGCCTGCCTGCCCGCCCGCCGCCCACCTCGCCAGCGACACCGACAGCAACGCTGACAGCGACGCCCGTCGCAACGGTGCAGCGGAAAGCGACAGAAAATGACGTTGTCACGGGCAAAATCCTGCCGATATCGCTTATAGCCGCAGGCAGCGAAGCGGATGTCGCCTGTTGCGGGCGCCGAGACGCATTTGGTACCATCCGCCGCCTGTGCCCCTCGACATAACGATCGCTGTCACGTGAACGGTTTCGTAGGGATGTCCATAAAGCTCAAATGAGGGTTTGGGTCCACTGCTGGGCCTCATGACTGCAAGTCATGACTCATGTGACCTGCATACCTGGTACCTGGTAGTTGCGAGTCATGAGTTACCGGTAGGCTACAAGTTGCCTGACTGTAAGAGATGCAGGTAACAACAAGCACAAATAACTTTCACATCTTGTAATGCTTTGTGCAATGTTGTTGAATCTGTGTATATGTGCATACGTGTGTCGGTCATGATCCACAAAGCCTTATACATGCATCATAATCATTGAATTCTGATTTGATATATGTTGACAATCGTAATGGACGCGCTTTGCACATACCATGCATTAACGTCGTTGCTACCAATAAATACATACAGACAAAGCGAGAACAAGTTCTGAATCAGTTCAATATACATTACATTATCTAACTTGCAACAACGTGAAATTAGATAGCATCATTCACGTGTAGATTAAACTTTGTTTCGGGACATATAAGATTTCAAGTAATGAAGAAATTGTCGTTTGGCGTTTAACATGTTAAACCTCGTTGCAATTATTACAGCCGTGTTGTGGTCCAAATCATAATGTAAGAACTTTAATAATGCATGCAAACCTTAACATCAGTGAATTAACTATGTTACCCACATGCTTATACACCACATCCGCATGTTACCCTCAACTTCTCGTGTAAACTGCCTGCAATTGAAGAGGTATCTGTCCGCTATCGGTTACTTAGATTTTATGTGCAACGTAACATGATAATACCTGCAAGAAAAAGTTACAAAGTTGACAACACTGCACCTGACATCAATCATCTCATACTTTGTTGAGGTAAATCGATTCATCTTTGGTGCATGGCAGATACTCAAATGTATAATTTCTTCAACAATATTGATCTGACAAACAAGTATAATGTTCAATCGCAAACATAAGGGGAAAGTACAGCAGCGAGTGCAAAGAATATTACATTGTATGGAATTCTATGTTATTGTATTGTATACTTCACACTTGGCACGAGTAATATTTTATGATCAAACATTACTTTCACTGACACTTTAATAAGTGAAGGATTGCGCATATTGAAGTGACGCGCATTCATAAGAAAAATGTGAATGACGTCACATTAATGACAAGTAATCATGCAAGGCAACAATTTCCACACTTATCAAGTTGTGCAACATGGCAAGCTGCGTGCATAAGCATATACTCTAGCCTGACTGCTTGCATGGAAAAAACAAAACAACAACCAGCAATGGCAGAACAAGTCTCAGCAAGTTGACTACACAAGCTCTACCCTGCTTATGCCTGATTGCTGTGACCATTGCGCACTCGCTGTCGCTTGCGGGACTTCGTACTGTTCTGCAAAAACTCAAGAGTTGGCAGCAACACAACAAGAACGCTGTTGACCCCTTTGTCGACCCCTCCCCCCCATCACAAGAAAACAAACAGAAAAAACGGACGTGCTTGAGGCCCTAGACACTATAACAAGCAGACCTACTCAAAAACTGTGCAGAACCCAAACCTGGTGCTCTGTTGATGGTTGCACCGGTCCTTTCTTTTTCTTGACTGACAGCGGATTTGGGCCCTGCAACATCACATGGGGATGAGCCAACCAGATGCAGCTCATGTCGGGAAGACCAGTCGCCCACCTTTGGTCCTTTCCGCTTGCGCTTGTTTATGATTGCTGGAGCGCCAGTCAAGGCTTCAACTGGCTGCTGCACGAGCTCTGCAACTTTCAAAGCGGCTCGCTTCAACTCTGCCTCAGATGCTCGCACCTTCTCAGCCTCACTCTGGCAAAGGCAATCTCACACACATAAGCACGAGTAACATCTCGGTAGATGCGAAGCTCCACACGCACTTCATTATGCAAAGACTTACACATGCCAAAGTACACAGGCATGCAAACCAACCGCGTTGGTCGTAGCAGCATATGAACAAGCATGCGCACCATGTTTGCAAGTTTTCGCTGCGTCTCTGAAGGCGCCTCAAGATGTAACTGTCCATTCTGAATGGACACAATAGCCACCCCAGGAACCTGCATGGGCGGTTGCTTTCACAGCTGCGCGTACAAGCTCACAACATGTCTACTGATACTGGCTAACGCCAGACAACCTTATGGAGCTGTTGCTTGAGCGCTGCGTCTTGCGAAGCAATGAAGAAATGCTCAGGGTTGCCGTTGGCTGCATGCCAGCAGTACAAATTGATTATTAACAACTTGCGCACGCATGCTTGAGAACATACAGCCTAACTGCTGCTGGTGTATTCACTTACCGACTAGGGATTGGATGCATGCAGCGGCTGGCACGGGCGTGTCGTGCGAGCATTTAGCTCCCTCAAACACTCTGGCCGCTTTTGCAGTGCCTAAAAGATGGACAAGATCAATTCTTCGATGTGCAAAGCATGGGTGACGCTAAATCATTTCACGTGCACGTTTTGTGCGAGCAAGACGAGATCAAGAAGCAACCCATAAACCTCTATACCTGCGTAGTCAGTGCCAAGGGCTTTGAGTTCAGCAGTCACACAGCGCGTCACAAACACTTTAGTCGTTGCACCCAGGAACTTGGGAAGAGACTCGCGCAATGCTGCTACTCTGCACAACCAGCCGAGCAAGCGTCAATCGCCGCTGGGTCTGCAGCCTGAACACGCTGAGGTGCGCTATTCGGCATGATACGAGCTTGGCTTGGCTTGGCTTTCCTAATGCTTGCGCTGCATGCACACGTGCGGCACTCTCAGGGATGTTGCGTCCTCCCATGAGCCTGTCCTTCTAAACAGTATCAATCGGGACCAAGCTTGCCATTGAACAACTGTCACGCCATCGGCCGTACACTGAACAATTACAGAAACAGTACAAAAGACGCTGCTTTCTTCCACCCATATCAATGCAACATACCGGCCAACATACTGCACTGCCTATTTTACGAATTGTCGGAATTGTGTAAGCCGCGTGTATGTGCATGGGACACACTACTTTTAAGGGTGCACACGCAGGTGCACAAGCTTGGTTGCGTGCTTACTTTGGCAGCGAGAGCGCGTGGTGCAGGAAAGTGCCGTCCACCAGCGCCTTGTAGGGCTCCCTGAAGCCGAAGCAGACGCGGAAGAAACGCACGCCGCGCCGCACAGCCTTCGCGCGCCCCACGCGCATGGCCTGCACCACCACGCCGCCGCCGCCGCCGCCACCACGCCGCCAGGTCGGGTAGTTCCACCTCTTTGTTTTGTGCAAGCGGGGCGTTGTACGCACCGACTTTCACGACTCAGGCTTGTCTGATTTTCGGCAACAGTAGCTCATTGCTCTCTGCCCGACTGTCGGCTTGTAAACTATCCGCGAGCACACTGTAGCCGGCGGAACGTATCCAGCCGTGGTTTGACACAGAGCGCTTTGGTGTTTTGTTTGTGCACTTGAGATCATAATCCCTTTGCTGGACGGCGTTGCTCAAATGTTTCAAAAACATCTGGTCCTGTAGCATCTCACTGCAGCATTGCGGCATGAGAGAAAGCCCTGCACTAAGCTGTAGCGCGCATGTTGACAGCCACCCCAGAATCCCGATTGCATACATACACACGGCAGCAGTAATTTGCTTGTCAAGCATACATCACATCTATGTTGTCAACATGTACATGAAGTACATACTTGATTACCAAGGCAATGAACGAACCACTCTTGCGTCGAGCAAGAACTGAAGGTAACCAAACACATATGACAACACTACAACGACACAGCTACAACATCCCTGGCGACATGTGCGAACCCGAGTTCATTGTTAACCCAGTGCACCAACACCATCTGTGCAAAACTGGCTGCATTGCGAACTACTGAATAGATCTCAGCCCCACCACACGCACAGGCTTTCGTGGTAGATGCTTCACAGCAGCAGCGCGCAACCCAGCACTTGTCAGACATCGAGCCTATCGCACACGCCTGCTGCGAACTGCTCTCCATTGCGCGAGGACCTTCTTGTGCAAGTCAAGGCTCCAGATGATAGCCACCATTAGCAAGGTGAAACCGGCGTATGTGCAGACAATGGTGAACCCGAAGCCGATTGGTGTCAAGCATCCAATGCCATGGCCACAGAAACAAACATGACTGTCTTGATCGCAAGTCCAGCCTTTGTGGTTGTAACCATCTGGGCTTTGGCATACAGAAGTTCCAGCAGCACCAGCATCCGCAGAACAAGAAGCACCTGGCGAAACTGGCATGCAGCACTGCGCATTGTAGTCACTCTTGTACATTGAGGACGACCAGCGGCTGGGCCCGCCTGCCCAGAGCCCTGCATCTTGTAGGACATGCCTACGGCAAAGCATAGACTTGTTACAAAAGAACGGAGGATGCATGGATTTTCAAAGTAGTGCACAATAGCGGTAAGCTTGCTTTACCTTGTGAGATCGGCCATGACGAGAGGGATGGCCAATAGAGTGACATACACAGGGCCGTAGCGCTGCCAGTGGCTGCCTTTACGTTGTGCAGACTTGTGATACAGGTACTGAGCGATGTTAGTGAAGATTGCCAAAGTGATGCCGAATGTTATAGTGTGCGCAAATGACTTTGACGCTTCCGAAGCTGCAATACCAACCAGGCCTGTGGAAGCAGAGCAACAGAACAAATTGTAGGTGTGTCAGTGTCCTTGGTTGTGACAGGAGACTGCACTCATTGTGTAGAGCGCACACATGCATGCGCTCGCACACATGCACACGAAGGCATACACATACATGCACACGCGCCAACCACACAAACTCAGAGCGTGCATGGAGATTGCCATACCATGTTAGACTAACCTGCAACTAGAAGAGGCCAGCATCAGGAACCCACAAGCGCAGGTACGGACACTGCCAACGCCAGGATTGCCATGCCAAGAGATGTGCGGTCTTCATCGCTCTGCACGCAACCAGAAATCTACACAACACCTTCATGCAAGCATTCTGTCATGTGGGGCGTGCAGAGCGGCGTGCACAGGTAATTGTGAGACGTAACATAAGAGCAGGCAAACACGCAACTCCTACCTTGATGTCGGTTTCAACACCCGCCCTTCCATCATCATTGACGGCCCGGACGGGTGGCCGCACTCATGTGACACATTCTTCCTCTCCCTGTTCCGGATCAACCTCCGATGACGCTGGAGGAAGCAGCGCCTCGCTACTCATCGCGCCCGACAAGCAGCTGCAAGCACAAGGCAAACTCGTCAGCAGCTTACCACACCCAAAATGAGACCAGCCAGACTGCATGCACGTTAGGCAGGCAGCATCGTGCGGCCGTTTTTGAGCAACAAGTACGCCAAAACTGACTGCTAACCTCGCTGACTCTACTCACAATGCTCACGTCTCCCACGCCTCTAGCCCAACACAAGCACTCGCCCCCGCCCCCGCCGCCGCCGCTGCTCACGGCCAAACCCCAATAGCCGTCAGGCTACAATCAACAGCCATTGATGGCAACAGGTCAAAAAAGCTCAAAAAGCGACAGTACGCATTCAAAAAGAAGGCCTCAATGTCCAGGTGTTTTAGGCCCCAGCCTGCGCAGGAATACAACTTTAATGAAGTTGAAGACGAAACTTTGTTCACGCACGAGGTTGGCTGATAGACTGCCAGTGACAGTGTGATAATGACCGCGAGCTGCGTGACAGGTGAGAACAGGTGATAAGCTCGACCGCCGACGTGGACCTCACCGCGCGCGCGCGCGCGCGTTTCACCGCTACTATGTTGCAATGATTCATTCCCAAAGCGAAAGTCCCGACACTTTACTAACTTTTCCGTCACTGCTATCCGTCTGCACAAAGTCCGCTGCTCAGCTAAGGGGTCGAAAGTGTCTATCCCGCGATGTGCTTTTCGTGCTCATCCGTTTCTGGCTGACGCCAGCAGCGGTGAAGTGTTCCTGCTCGGGACGCTGTGTAGGGAGCGGCGGCGGTGGTGGCGGCGGCGGAAGAGCGCAGGAGCTGTGGGCCGAGGGAGTTTAAGCTCAGGTTCAACCGGAATTTGGTGTGTGGGATTGTTTGTCTGTGGTTGGTGACAAAAAGGAAGCGAGGGGCTTGTTGGCAAGTGGTTGGTTAGGTGGATCGTCGCATTGAAGGTCGAGCTGGTCGGGAGAAAGGTCATACGCTGCTGTGAATTTTTACGCTTTGGAGAAGCATAGTGGAGCGAGCGCCTTTGGCTTGGTTGGTACTGGAGCACCGCAACCTGTGTATTGTTGGTAGCTCTGTAGCTTTGGCGCTTCAAGTGCCAACAAGGTCCACTGTGTCCTCAGTTGGAGGCGTGCAGCTGCCTTTGTTTCAGCGGAGAGTAGTCAGCTCTGCGCAGTTGGGCATTCCTTGTGAGAATGGGCACATGTTGACAGCGGAGGCCTTGCCGCCTCCGCGCGGATGGAGCGTGAGGGTGAGGCGGCGGTTGGGAGGTTTCCCATCGGGCCCAGCAGCGTGTATGGCCGCCTACTGGCAGTACGGATCTTGTGCAGTACTCGGCTGAGGCTATGGACGGACCTGTTCCTGGCGATCGTGCAGAGGCGGTTCAAGAAGGTGACCACGGCTTTGAGCTACGTTGGGAGGAGTTTGGCGCAGAGGTTGGATCCGCGCAATCCTCTGAGCTTGGTGGCAGCTGCGGCGCTTGTGCTATGGCTGTCCCATCGTGCTCGCCTTGGCCAGGCGCAGCGCCAGCTCAAGCGTGCTCGTGTAAAGTACTACACTCAGCAGATGGCACGCGCAAATTGCTATGATGAGTGGTACCAGGCTGCGCGAGCACTTGATAACTTGCAAGTGAGTGCTAATGATGCCACAATGTTCGTTCAGTCATGTCGCTCCCATCAAGTGTCGTGGCAATGTAGCAGTTGGGACACATCAAGCCAAATGCCAATTCACCAGTGTCAGTTGCAAAAGGTCTCCATCTTGTAGTCTCTTTAAACTCAGGCATTAGTGCTGCAGCTTTGTACATGGTTGTTTCATTATACACGTTATTGCAAGGTCAAACCTGCTGTCAGGCTGAGGCTGTTCACAGTATGCATGCTGTAGCATACGTGTTGTTGGTTTCATCTTATGTACCAACATCGTCAGCTGTTGCTGCGCTTCTTGTAGGCACACTCATTTGTTGTCGAACAATGAACACTTGCATAGGTGTCTGTTTGAGGGTCATCATGCACATGTTGCAAACTTTTGATTGAGTGCAGTATGAGGGTGAAGACGAAAGAAAAGTGGATATGCGGTTTTATGATGTTGAGCTGGTTGAGGACCGTTTGCAAAAGATGGTGAAGCTGCGAGAGGAAGGCAACATTGGTGAAATGGTTTTCTGCCTGCGAGCTGACCTTCTGCGCAACCTTGGAGGCTTATGCAACCCGCAGTTACACAAATCGCGCCTTACCACTCCTCACACGATACAAGAATACATACACGAGGTCCTAGCACAGCATGCTTTTTAGCAGCCACAAGTGGTTGCTTGTTTAGCTTGCATCACATCATCCAGCTTGCCATTAATCTCATTGTAGCATTATGCCACTACACATGTGGAGCACTTTTGTGAGTTAACAGGGGCGTACAATGGCAAGTTAAGCTATTTGTTGACAGGTTACTCTACAGCTGAAGTACGTCTGCAACTACGACTTTCCAGACTTCCCCCTGGAGGAGAAGCTGGCATTCTTCCATGAGACACGCCACGCTTTCGGGCGCACAGCGCTGCTATTCAGTGGAGGTGCTGCTCTTGGCTCCTTTCACCTCGGGGTGATGAAAGCACTTGTGGAGCACAAGCTCCTGCCGCGCGTCATTGCAGGCTCAAGTGTAGGGTCCATTGTTTGTTCCTTCACTGCAACCCGCACGCAAGAGGAGCTTGAAGCATTCTTCAAAGGCCCGCTTCCTGACATGATATTCTTTGCTGAGGTGCGAGTTCAAGTTATCCCATGCCAATCCCAGCAATCTGACACTAAGTCAGGACGCTGACTGCAAGAATTGTTGTTGCACTGTTGGACATTGCAGTGCAATCTGTCGTGTGTTGCGTATTGGG
>RHPI01002402.1:828002-838110 GCA_009103225.1 Chlorokybus atmophyticus
GGGGGAGGGGGCATGGCTCTTTAAATTCGTGTCTGCTGTGGTTCATACAGTTTCCTTGTTACACTACCTGACCACTGCCGTTATTGGCAGGTTGGGTCTCTCCTTAGGTTTGCACGGAGGCTTGTAACAAAAGGAGCTTTGCACGAAATAGGTACTCTGCAAAAGAGGATGCGCAGCTTGATTGGGGATTTGACATTCCAGGAGGCGTTCGACATATCTGGTCGCATACTGGGCATATCTGTGTGCTCCATGCGACAGCATGAGGCCCCCCGCCTGCTCAACTACCTCACATCACCACATGTTGTCATCTGGAGCGCTGTTGCTGCATCATGCGCCTTTCCTGGGCTATTTGAGGCTCAAGAACTGCTGGCAAAGGATCGAGAGGTGCGTGGCAGCAGTTGCGGACAGAAGGGAATGCGGTGCAGATTCATGCAAGGAGTATGTTGCTGATTCTCTTGTGCACATGGTCACAGGGACGGTTGGTTCCATTCCACATAGGGGAGCACGACGGGGATGGTCGTGGTCTCACATCACGCAAGTGGCGCGATGGTAGCGTTGAGGAGGATCTGCCGATGACAAGCCTGAAAGAGTTGTTCAACGTCAACCATTTTGTCGTGAGCCAGGCAAACCCACACATAGCCCCTATCCTGCGGCTGAAAGAAATATTGCGCCAGTCGGGTGGTCCATATGTTGGCCACGCCATGCACATGTTGGAGATGGAGGTGAAGCATCGTCTCAAACAGCTGATAGAGATGGGCATTGGGAGCAAGGGGATCGCCAAAATCCTTGCTCAGGTGCAGTGGCTGTTGTATCATATAATTGTTCATGAAGGCGGTTGTGTTGTGACTTCAGCAACACCAACTCACATCAACCAATTCATGCCTGCTACAGGATTGGGAGGGGGATATCACAATTGTAATGCCTGCAACCTTGTATCAAATGTACAAAATTATTCAAAACCCCACAAAAGAAGATGTCCAGCTTGGCAGCATCATGGGAGAGCGATGCACTTGGGCCAAGCTGTCATCCATACGCGCGAATTGTGCAATTGAGATGGCCCTTGACGAGTGCGTACAGGAGCTGAAGGCAAAGCGTAAGTTGCTGTATGGCCGCAGTCACGGGCGTGGGTTTGACGGCAGACAGCGCATTCCTTCATGGAATACCTTACTGCGCCCGCAGTCGGTTGGCTCACTGTCAGATGGCGAGGACGACCACTCCACGTTTGCTAGTTTGCGGTCTTATGGAAATGGCATTTGATGTGTACACCCCACAATCCAATCTGTCGCCCAATCTCACCAACCCGATGTCGTGGCATGTGTACGCCATTGTCGGTTGGATTATGAATTCTGTCGTACTGTGCACGCTAACTAGAACTGTTTGGATTGTATAGCTCCAATTGGATGTTTCAAGAGCTGCTTGAGCACAATGTGCAGGTCCGCAGTGACCACGAGCACCCACTGCGTGTTTGAACACAATATCGGCCCAATACGTTGAACTCGCATGCTGCAACAGTAATGCAATTGGATCTGCTCCAGTGCAGTTCAACACAGCGCTTCACATACTTTGCACATTCGGCTTGCCCTGACATCATTAGCCAACTTCGCACACCTTTGGTTTATGCTGCTCATTTGTGCTTCTGTGTCAGAGAAGTGGTTTCTCTGACACAGAAGCACTTGTACAGCTAATTGGCTTCTGCAACGAGTGTCATGGTAGCTGCATCATTAAAAATACAGTAGCTAGCTGTAGCAAGTTTGACAGGTGAGTATGATGGCTTGGATAGGTATGCAACACCACGCCGCACAGCACCCGCACTACAATTGGAATGCAAATCGGAATGTAGCAGCTGTCTGCTAACAGCAACCTAGCTTGGCGGTGCTCTTGGCATGAGGCCCATGCAGCTGATGAATGCTAGCAGAGTTGTTGTGCTGTGCTGTGCACTTGCATTCTTGCTGTATTGGGCTTGTGTAGATGTTGGAGTTATGGCTTTGACACTGGGTCGCTGTAATTGGATTGAATATGAAGAGGAGAGACCTAGCAGACTGACACATGCGCCCTGTAACGACATGCACTGTGCTAGAGTAATGGATACCACAAGATGAACCAGCGCATATAGATAGCAGTATCCTGTTCAGCATCCAGTGCGTGGTGGCTTCACATTACACTCGCAACCAGATGTTGCTGTCATTCAGTCAAACGGCTGACCCCTGACCTGAAAGCATGCCTGCTGTACATAAGATAATATGCTAGTAGTGTGTGCGTTTCGCTTTGGCGTACATACCGATCTGCATCTATGTTACTGCGTCATTTACATCAGTGCCACACAACAAAGGCTGCACCGTTCTTCTCTGATGTTCGCCGCTCAGCAGTAGTAGTATAAGCAGGCAAGCACTGGCCTGTGACGGTCATCGCAAGGGGCGCCCAGGTCGTCGAGTTTGGGAGCTCAAGCTCTCAACACGCTTGGAAATGTCTGCTGCCTGCAACGAGACATGTTAGCGGTACAGTATGCAGCCGTCTCGAGAGAGAATTAACTGAAGTAGATCAACTGCAATGCAACTCTCATACCTGCTCGTCTATCCAGATGAGTGAGCTCAGCTGGTTATTCAGAATCTTCACAACAACCTCTAGCGGATTGTCCGCATCACCCACAGAAGCTGCTGTGGTCTGGAAACAACAGCAGTCATCATCGTCAATGAATATCACAACATTGCAGCCGCGTCTGCAACTGCTATCAACCGCACATGCTTCCTACAATGCGTGGAGAAAGCTGCCATCATCACCTTGCTATTGAGACGTGACACCAGGTCTTTCAACCTGCCTCCCATGTGGTTCAATTGCGCACTCACATCCTCGGCCATCGCATACCTGACATGCAACAAGAGCATGATGGGCTGACCGTCATAAAACTGTGCTTGGCAAGCCATGATGGTGTTGGCATCAGGATGCAGGGTTGAAACTGGTCACGTGGCTTACATCATGTTTCGGTCGCTTGCAGCATCATCTTGTAGAATGGCCTGCCGCTGCTCGGCAAACAACCTCTCAGCCTCGCCTTCAACACCCTCCAGCGCATTGTGCACTTCTGTTTGATGACGGTCGAGAATGTCTAAATGCCTATCGAGAGACTCTTGCGCTGCCCCTAACCTTGATATCTCTTCCTGTATATGAAAAGCTAGTGTTAACAATCCAGATGTTGCATGATGCAGGATCACTAATCACAAACCTCGAGGCTGAACAACTGCGATCGCTGTTTGAGAATATGCATATCCCATTGTGCCAACGCCTTGGCATGCTCTTCAAACTTTCGGACACGCTCCTCGAGCTCATTGTGCCATGATGTGATTATCTACAAATCACATGTGAGAAACAAGCAGGATGAGTCATTACACTAGCAAGTAATGTACAGGCAACGCGCGGCAAACAACACATGCAGGCTGCAACTCACATCTTCCACGGTTTTGCCAACAATCTCAGAAGGGGGTTTCGGTGCATAGGCGGCCGGTGCTGAAGCTGCTGTTGTGGTGACCAAAGCGGAACTTGTAGCGGACCCTTGTGTGCCAAACAAACTGTACAAGCATGCCCAGACGTGAGAACCGCACAGCGCAACGACTGCTGCAAACAACACCCCGCACAGCAGGACACAAACCTTGGTGCAGTTGCAGTTTGAGGGGTGGCTGCAGTCCCCGTGGCAAAACTGAATGAGGGTGTCGCTGCCGCTGTTGTTGCAGCTGAAGCGGCTCCTGTGATGCCAGGAATTGCCAATCAACATCCCCACTGCTTGTGTTTCTGCATCAGCATTTAACAGCGCGACAGTTAACTTGCCTGCTGTGCTTGAGGACTGCACAGGAACTGAGAAGCTGAGTGCCGTGGCAGCAGAGGAAGCTCCTGGTGCTGCAGTGCCGAACGCAGGGAGAGTCCCTGCCTGTTGAGTTGCATCGGCGGTGGCGCCACCAGCGGCGGCTGCAGAGCTCGTCCCTGCTGCTGCTGTCGGTGGCGTGGCAAAAGAAAACCCGGTGGCTTTACTGCCTGCTGCGGGCATAGAGAACAGGCTGGCACTTGAGCTCGCGGCGGCGGCGGGGGCACCAGAGGAAGCAGTGGCTGGAGTGGAAGGGAATGAGAATGCTGACCGCAGCAGTAGTCAGCACCGTGTTGCACTTTTCGAGCCAACAAGTGAGGGCTGTGCTAAACGTGAGGCAAAATACAACAGATGGCTACCTGGCATACTTGCGGCTGTGGTGGCTGCCGCTGCCGCGGACGCGCCAAAGCCCGCAAAGGAAAACACGGGCTGCGTTGCTGCGGCAGTGGAAGCAGCTGTCTGCGAAGCCGGTGTTGATGCCATGGAAGCCAAACTGAAACCAAAGCCGCCTGCACTAGACGCAGCTGCAGTTGCAGCTGGCATTGAGAAGCCACTTGTTGTTAATGCGGATGCTGGTGTAGTCACAAGCGACAGAGGTGCTGACGCAGTACCTGCCACAATTGCCATATTACAGCATGACCACATGACGTGCTACTAAAGAGAAAGCACGAAACCAACCAGGTGTGGTGGCCTTGGCAGTGGTGGTCCCAAAACTCAGGCCGGTGAATGCGGGCGCTGTGCCGAAGGAGAACGGGGAAGCTGCGGGTGTGGCTGCAGCAGCCGAAGTTGCTGCCGGTGCACTGCTTGCCGACAGGGAGAATGCTGACGGAGTGGATGCGGGCGCCGAAGCCGGCGCAAACTGGGATGTTGTCTGTTGTCCAGGGGCGGCTCCAAACAACGGCGTTGCTCCTGCTGCAGTGGCAGGTGCGGGGGTGCCGAATGCAGGGGCAGAGGCTCCGAAGCCAGCACCAAACGCTGGCGTGGAAGCAGCGCCAAATGCTGCCACCGACGAAGCACCAAATGCTGCGCCAAATGAGGGTGTCGATGCTACAGTTGCGGGTGTGGATGCAGCACCAAAAGCAGGGGTTGCTGCACCAAAGGCAGGCGTTGATGCTGCACCAAAGGGTGTTGCTGCCCCAGATGCAGGAGCAGAAGCTGCTGTCGCTGGTGTTGATACCGAGGTACCAAAAAGAGAGCCACTAGCTGCTGCTCCAAACCCGGCTGCTGGTGTGGCAGCTGCGCCGAAAGCTGGCGCGCTCCTGGCTGTGCCAAACATAGGTGTGGAGGCGGCAGCGCCAAATGCTGGAGCAGATGAAGGCGTGGAAGCAGAGCCGAAACCGCCGAAAGAAGGGGTGGACGCTGGTGCTCCAAAAGCAGGTGTACTATTGGTCGCGCCAAAGCCTCCAGGTGTCGCGCCAAACGCAGGGGTGCTGGCTGCTCCAAAGGCTGGTGTTGATGCGGCTCCAAAGGCAGGAGCGGAAGCGGCACCGAACCCAGGTGTGGAGGCGGCGCCGAAAGCGGGCGTTGAGGAGGCGCCGAAGCCCGTGGTTGATGCCGCGGGTGCACCAAAACCTGGAGTCGATGCGGCTCCAAAGGGCGTGCTACCAAAAGCCGGCTGCGAAGTTGCAGCACCGAAGCCAAACCCTGATGCTGCACTTGACGCTCCAAACGCGGGTGCGGCTGCTGACAGGAAGACAAATCAACACGCAGTGCC
Organism: Chlorokybus atmophyticus; assembly: GCA_009103225.1. Lineage (NCBI taxonomy): Eukaryota > Viridiplantae > Streptophyta > Chlorokybophyceae > Chlorokybales > Chlorokybaceae > Chlorokybus > Chlorokybus atmophyticus. The sequence goes on from RHPI01002402.1 coordinate 833,567, forward strand.
GCCACCAAGGCACTGGGCCTCCGACAATCAGTGAAGCAATCAGCACTGTGACATTACAAACTGCAAGCATTCGCGGAAGACGTGACAGTCGCAATGCAAATCACGGCGATTACAAGGCGAAGCAACTAGCAGTTGCCAACGGAGATAGTTATATACTTGCAGCAATGCATGTACGCATGCACAATGTGATGCAACAACCAACGTCACGCAGCAAGAACATCCGAAGAAAATTTTTGGAACACAACGCGAGCAACAATCAAACGGGAATCGTACGCGTCATGCCAAACGCTGGCGTTGAGGAGGCGCCAAACGTCCCGCCAGCACCAAAGCCACCGGCGGTGGAGGCGGGCGTGGACGAGCCGAAGCTGAAGCCGCCAAAGCCAGAAGCAGCGCTACTGGCTCCAAATCCAAAGCCACCCGACCCCGCCATTGCGCTCCCCTCGGCTGGCAAGACACCGCCGCCACGGCCGCCGCCGCCGCCGCCGCCGCGTACTTCCCCAGCAACCAGCTCGCCAACAACATGAACCCTAATTCTGACCACTTGGTAAGGGAAAACGACCATTTAGCCTCCGCCAAGCACAGCCAAACCGGAAGACAAAAGCTGGAGTCAGCCATTTATGCGTCCGTCGATGTTTGGGCACACCAAGCGCTCAGATATGTCCAATGCCGATCCGCAATAAACGAAAAACAAAACGTAAAGGGTTGGATAGAACTATTGGCTCACGCAAGGCGACTAACGTGCGCCACGTTGCCTGACGCGACCTTAACGTTAGTTATTTGCTTGCAAGTGCAAGGAATGGTGAGGGAACGGTAACGTTATGGCCTGAGTGCCAGTTCTACGGCTGCCACACGCTGTGAGAAAGGCAGCCAGCGGCAGCGTAGGCGGCGGCGGCAGCAGCGACGATGGCGGCGATGGAGCAGGTGGCCGCAGCGGCGAGGGTTGGGAGCAGGAATGCCGCCGTGCTGACGCCCCTGAGGCCACGGCGAGCTGCTGCGCCGGTGCAAGCAGCGGTGCGGAGGGGCGCCCCGGCAGTGGTCGCCGCCGTCACCGCCACGAAGCCGGCCCCCGGCCGCTCCCTGGTGGACGAGGTGGAGAGGAGAGTCGAGCGCGCAGAAGCAAGCCCGCTTGAGGGCGTGCCGTTCGGCTACAAAGACTTTGAAGCTGCGCTTAGCAAGTTTGACTTCAAGTTCAAGTCAGGCGACAAGGTGTTCAATTCGTCTGTCCTGTTGGTCTGCGCCAACACCGAGCTGCCCCCGCCGCAAGATCTGCTGAATTGTCTTCTAACCCGTCAACGTGGCTTGCTTTCTTACAATGTCATGCCGTCGTTGTTAAGCTGAAGTTCAGTGGAGTCGCGCTCCAGTTTGGTTGGGTAGCACGTCTATCGGCAGGTGTACAGCTATTCTGTCAGCTGGTGCTAGCAGCAAGAGGCGTTGCTAAACTGACACATTGAAGCCATTGCACCGTTCATTTGCTGTCCTTCAAGTACCTCTGCACAATCGCACATTGGTTGTTGTGACAACCAGCGCAGCCCGCGCAGGTGTTGCAGCCTGATAAGACTTAGTTGCACACCAGTAAGCATGGTAATGCTTGTCACAATTGGTAGGCTTCTGCATGGCTGTATCGGTTTTACTCAAGTTCCAAGTTTAACAGAACACGCATTGCCGCATGCTGCAACCGTCTGCAGAGCATAGTCCGTGGGTGCCTCGCTATTCGAGATGGCCATGCAGGATTGTGCATGACAGTGCCAACTGTTGATGTCCTCTGTGTGTTCTGCGGTTACATATGTTGACCGAGTGTCTGTTCCGCGCAGGTCAAGGGCACAATATTCAAGGTCGATAACAAAGGCGCATACGCTGATGTCGGGGCCAAGGCGGCTGCCTTCTGCCCTATTCATGAGTGCTCGATTGTCACCATTGATAAGGTGGAGGAGGCCGTGAGTGTTGGGGAGACCAGGGAGTTTGAGATTACCAGGGATGATGATCCCGAGGGCGTGCTCACACTCAGCATCCGAAAGTTGGAGTACGAGACCGCATGGCAGCGTGTCAAGCAGCTGAACGCCGAGGACGTCATGGTGAAGGGAGAGGTGGGTGCAGTTGACACGCACAAGAAAAGCATTGAGCACATGTGAGCCGTAAATGCATGGCTTGGTTGTGCCTGTAATTATGCTGCTGACTTTATGTGCTAAGTGTTGATGTCCTGCGCTGTAGGTGTTGTCTGTTAACCGTGGCGGTATTCTTGTTATGGTGGAAGGCCTGCGAGGATTTGTACCCACATCCCACTTGAATGGGGTAAGCAAGATGACCATGTACCAGTTGTGACAGGTTGTGCAACGCAGACTGCTGACTCTCTGCTTGCAGCCTCCGCGTGAAGACATGATCGGCCAGGAGCTCACACTCAAGTTCCTGGAGGTGGACGATCAGAGGACACGTATAGTGTTGAGCGCGCGCAAGGCACAGGCAGAATCGCAACTGAAGCAGTTCCAAGTGAGTGTTGGTGGCTGGTAGGTTGTGCGCAGTAGGAGATGGATGTCTGACATGTGGTTACAAAACCTCGCTGTGCTCTGCAGGTGGGTGATGTGGTTCTTGGCAGAGTGCAAGCTGTCAAGCCATACGGCGCGTTTGTGGACATTGGTGGCATCAACGGGCTGCTGCACATTAGCCAGATCAGTCATGATCGCATCGCAAATGTTGAGAATGTCCTGAGCGAAGGTGACAAGCTTAAGGTAAGGACATCAGAGAGCTTACCTCATCCCTGTTGCACCTTGCTGCTTCAGCAGGCTGACTTGACATGTTATGCTGCAGGTCATGATCCTGAGCCATGACAAGGAGAAGGGAAGGATCAGCTTGACGACCAAGAAGTTGGAGCCAACTCCCGGTGACATGCTGCGCGATCCTGCCCTAGTTTATGCCAAGGTGAGTGCAGTTTCCCTTCTCCACCACCCTGTGCTGTTGTATGCAAATGCTACGCAACCCGGTGGTGACATGAATTGAGGGCTCACGTCATGCACTTACAGGCCGATGAGATGGCCGCAACCTTCAAGCAGCGTGTCGCTGCTGCAGCCAAGGCTGCTGATGCTGATGCTATGCGACTGGCTGCTGATGACAGCGTTGTCACTGAAGAGGTGAGTGGTCGGGTTATGGCAGTGCTAGACGGTTGGGTGCATGTGATTTTATCGCTTAGAGAACCGCTTTGTTGCAGGTCTTGGATGTGGATGACATTCCTGCTGCTGAGACTTGAGACGTCACACTTCATGCACAGTTTGTCGCACAATTGCTCCTCTTCTAGGCAGGGATGGTTCTTGTGGGGCACACACACTGTGTGAACGAGATGTATCACAATCTGTCCGGTTTCGTGGCTGGGCAAGTGATGTACGAATGCAGAACCACCTGGCGCACTGGGGCGATCGTTCAAAGTGTGCAAAGTCTCTTTTTAGAATTAAGTAGTACAGGATACTGGCATGTGTCTAATAGTAACTGTTGGCCGTATGCACATGTGGACATGATGGGATCACCCATTGCAACTGACTGCGCGCAAAAAGCCATGTGTATAGTCATTGCAAATGTACCCTGTTTGAGAAAGAGCCCCAGTTACCAGTATGTGCTCACCATTGGTTGCAACCAGCAACGTCATAGACTTGCAAGAGGGCCAATTGCAAACTGGCCAGTGCAAGTGATGTTGCGAACCAATGATAAAGTAAGTCCCTAACCAATCCAGTTCAAGCACAACGCAGCTCATGGTTGTGTCGAGATCCTTGGGTTTGGCTTGGTGCAACTCTCATGTGGTTATGAATAAGGCTGTGTGATGTAGCTCAGTTGTGAGTAGTTTTCTTTGCATAACTGTACTAGTGCTGGCAGCGGCGATCTTGCTCACAAGCACATTACACCAAAGACCACTCGGCCCAATTGCACAGCTACACGCAGTGGAGCTATTATGCAACATCAAGTCCATAACAATCAAATCTCATTTCTATGTATCAGCCACGTACATGCCTCATAACAGGTTACAATTGTCACAAACAAGCGAAGCCACATTATATAATACGATTGGTGCAGCAGCAAGTGCTGCATGAAACGTTTTATCCCGCTAGGTGCCACTTTCATCACACTACATGTGCACAAAAATCAACCATTGCGGACATGCCAACACAATTTAGCGCAACCCATCAGCGTAAAACATCTGGTCTGAAAACATGTTGCTCGACAATGCGTTGCCCTCCACAGGATGGCTCCAATATAGGTTGACATGATTGGCCATTTGTCTCGATGGCATTTGCTGTATCAATCATAATGTGCATTGCACGTCGTTACGACGCATACTTTCTTGGTATGGTTGACATTTTCTTAATTGTTAACCACGGTTGGTGTTGGAGGTTGCAAGTGGTTACGACACGATTTTGAACTTCCCATGCATGACTCCACTATAAAAAGTTAACATGTGCACGCCAGTAATGTAAGATTAATACGGTAGATTGCGATCCAATACCGTTGTGTAAACGCGTAATTGTACATACAATACGAAATAGATGTATCATATGATGTGCGGG
>RHPI01002402.1:838868-885260 GCA_009103225.1 Chlorokybus atmophyticus
GGAGTTATGGATTTTGATTTTATGGGGGCGTGGGCATGGGCGTGTGCGTGTATTAATCTTGAGAGTGACATGTTACAAAGGTGATTTCGTATTATCGTATGATGAAGCCATTTGATAAACATTGTTATTAGCGCTCCTTGCCTTACACTGTCCGACTCGGACAGCGTAAGATAATGAGCCCCATCCCATATAGGCTACAATCGGATTGTAGCCTAAATAAGATGGGGCATATATGAGACATGTGGCTCCTCCTATGGCAGCGACTTTTGCTGCCATAGCCCAATACTTAGATTAAAATATCGTATTACACGGCCCACAGTGTCAAATCAAGTAAAATTTGGAGTGCCAACATAAAACACCCACAACATTTGTTACCAAATAAACTTGGCCACTCGCAAACTGGAAAGTTTGTTGTCGCATGAGTTGAGAGGTCTCGAAACACAAATCTATGCCTGCAATCTATCTTACGTTATCATGAGCGTCCGCAATGCCACATTGCCTACTTTGATAAACTGGTTGGGAGGGCAAGCTGTGGTGGTCAGTGCTGCGCACGCGGCCGTGGTCGCCCTCTTCCTTAGTGCATTGAGCAGGCTGCAGCGCAAGAGATCCGCTACCTTTGGATAAATGTATTTCGGGCCCCTCGAGGGCTTCAGTCAGTGCTGCGCACGCGGCCGTGGTCGCCCTCTTCCTTAGTGCAATGAGCAGGCTGCAGCGCAAGAGATCCGCTACCTTTGGATAAATGTATTTCGGGCCCCTCGAGGGCTTCATGTTCAATGTCGAAATTTACTTAACCCCATGAACATGCACCCAACACATGCACCGAGCATAGGCCCTTATGCTCGACCGCGCAATCACGACATTGACTTTGAACAGATCATGAATAAGGTGCTCCAAAGGCCAAACGTCTTCGCCAACATGAAGAACTCGTCTTTTACGCATGGTCATTGTACTTCTGGCAGTTGAGCGAGCTTCGCTGCATACTATATAAGCTCTTTTTATGTACATCCCCATGAAGCGAGGGTCACATGTAATGATCATAGAGTAGGAGGCCTACGTCGTGGCTTGGTCTAAAGGAAAGCTTGTAAAATTTGCATCTGCGTAACTCGCTTGATAACTGCCAATGAAGTCAATAGCTTCGAATTGACACACTGCACTGCATGATGTGTGAGTGAGTGCATGTGCAAGTGCAAATGCTTACGTGTGTGCGTGGTTGTTATATGGGCTGAGCATATGCTTTATTATACACGTTATGCCTTATGATATTTCTTCCAGCAAGTGGCGTGTGCGCTGCGAGCGCAAGAGTGGGGGATGCTTAAGAGAGGAGGGGCCATGGTGGAGGACGATACCTGGTTAATGACTCTTGACATGGTGCTCTTATCGATAAAGACATGGCGTTGCGTGGGGTAATGTGTGTGTCGCACCGAGTGCAATGGCGGACACCTTGTGTAGGTTCTGTATGTGTACGGTTGTTGTGTCAAAGAGATGCAAAGGTTTTTTGTGCTTATTCCTTTGTGTTCGGGTCTGGTAGAAGGTAAATACTAAAACGCTTGCATGCCAATTGTATAGAGCGGTTTTTACAGTAACCCGCCTGACAAATGATGTGATACACCTCGTCACGCACGGCGTTACTGATGATGCGTGGCGTTGTGCTGCAGAGGAGAAGAGCAACATAACAATTGCATCCCTTGTCCATCCCTTTGAGCTATACTGCATGCGCAGTGAGTGTGGCAGCATGGGATGAGCTAGCCTCACAAGCAAGCGCACCGCAGCACAAAGCACATGGTTGGATGGGCGCAAGCTAGGATATGAGGTTATGCATAGTAACACTTGCAGTTGTTAAAATGTGTACAGTAGGCATACAAAAGGAGAGAGAGAGAGAGAGAGAGAGAGCAGCAGCAGCAGCAGCAGCATCATGACACCATGAGTCGTTCCACAACCGACTTTGAGTTTCATTGAATCACTCTTATATGTCAAACAAAATTCAGCGCTGTGTGCATACTACTAGTAGTATGCTCATGTGCACCGGATGTCCATGACACTTACACTCACACAATGACAATGACTCGAGAGCTCTAGTTGTATGTTGTGCGCAATAATATTGCAATTGGTGTTGCAAATTGTCTCCTGATTGTGGCCCACAATTTGTGGATATATGTACACACCATTATGACATGCATCATGCATGTGATAATGCGCAACCAATCGCCCCTTGGTCCCTAGAACAATGTCCTCCCTCTGCAGAGTATCAATGGCAGCCATGCTGTTAGACCTTAGACCGGACTTGCAGTTTTCAAAGGAGAGTCCACAGCCAACGCAGCTGCCAGCCCTGCCTCTATGCTCCGAGGCATTTGTAGGTGCATCTGCAGCGCGAGGGGTGTAGCACTATCTGAGACATCACAGAACACCTGTATTGGGTTTGAGCGAGGAGCATACAGCATGTGGCTGTTTGTGGTGGTAGCGGTGTTAAGTGTGCTAGCCTTCAAACTTTGGCTGTCAATCACCGACCGTCGCGGGTTGTCAGTGGTGCAAAGCGATGGCAATGGTGGTGATGACGGAAGCGAACCACTGCGCTCTGCGGCCAGCATCGTCTCCATCTCTTGAAGAAAAGATGTCATAATCTCACTTCAAATGCACCCCTGGCTGTTAAGCTCTTGCATAAAGGCAGATGTCCATCGTGCGAGTTGCAAGTTGGAGGCATAGAAACCATTTGCTTGCTGGGACGGTCTTAGTCGCTCATGCATTAAAGCCTCTCCATTAGGAGTATCGCATAACGGGTTAAACAAGTACATAACCGGTGGGCCCTGCTTGTGCATGTGCGTCTTGGGTGAAGAACTGTTCGCTACCGTATCGCCACTGTAGGAGTAAACGGGGCGCCAGACCGGCTGATGGTTCACGGTGACACATGAATTCTGCAGAGGGCGCGGAATGACGCTTGAACTTCGGTGGCGGCGACGGTGTGGCAGGATGAACACAATCGCCGCATCTCCGACAATAAAAAATCCAGCATGATCTCACAAGCTGAATCAGAGCCTACTCTTGTAATACTTACCCTCAAGAATTGCACCATCCAGCCGCAACCAAGGTAAGATATAATGCCATCATTAACACCTGAACTATCCGGCATGCATGGGGGGTCGTCACGGTCTCCACGGTACAGCTGAAGCAAGAAGGGTGTGGACTTCTCCATGCTAAACAAGAAGTAGTTGATATTGATAGCCGACATGTTGGAGATCTCGATTAAAAACACGGGGTTTCTTGGAGTCCCGTGTTTAAAATTGGCTATCCCTGCGCCATCGTCAACAAACGAGGAGATGATAGACTCCATATCGTCCTCGCCATGCGTGAACACTTTAGACTGCGACATTGCGATAACGGGGACTTATAGCGTCTGGAAAGTTGGTAGCCCAGAGGTCCAGGAGCCCAGCATAGTTTGGCACATCAAACTCTGATCTGGGCATGTGAAACGCGCGCTGCATGCTTAACAATTGAAACAGTCATCGCAACAACGAAAGCTCCTCGCGCAATGTGCGGATGAATGTATCGCGAGGGTCTTTGTTCACAATCGGCCTATTTCTGATGCGCCGTGCACGGTTTGCGTACCGCAACGTGCTGACGGACCCCTTATGTCTGCTACAGCTGGGGATATGCTTGCTATCATGATGGGTTTGGAGTTCCCGCCCAACGACTCCTTCAACAACCAATTGAGCGCAAAGTTGCGATACCCAATGAAATCACTACCTCGTGACAGTTGCATAGTAACCTGCACAGACACACATGCAGTCAGTAATAACCAATTACCAAGTTGCACCTTCATTGCGTTAAAGCAGGCTCAAGGGCTTACGTCGTTGAGCATGGGAAGAGACTTGTTGATATGTATGTGATCTCGCTGAGTCGCTGCCCTCTCGCACCTGTCCAAGACACTAGCTCGCTTCCCGCAAGGTCCACCAGGTTGATGCGCTTAATCAACTCCAACCCGATCCTTTTATGGGCCGACGGGACCTGCCGCCGCAGGGTGATGGTAAAGATGCGGTGGCTTCGGCTGAACAAGTTGTTTATGTTAATGGACTCTAATTTCCTTTGCTCCTCTCCAGCAGCTAATGCGGCAGAGAGGTCTTTTCAGCTTGTGAACGCATCTGACGTGAAGCCCTCGACGTCTTTTTGATGTTCTTCTGGATACGCAAATCATCTCCAATTGCGATAGGCATCGGTGTTGTGGGAACGGGCGAAATGCCCCGTGTCTCTTCGCCCGTAGACCCGTTGGCAAGCTTCTTGCGATCGCTGCTCGCATCCTTCAAGGCGGGCTTGCGCATGAGGCTGGGCGATGCTGCTCGCATGAGCGCACTCTGCCCCATTAATTTAGAGCGGCCCGAGTTGGGACGCTCGCCAGACTCTGACCCACCCGCATCCAAAGTGGAGGCGTCTGCATCGCTTGTGGACTCGCCTAATCCGCCCTCTTGGGACATACTTGGCTCACTTACATTGAAGCCCTGCCACGCCGACACACGGGAAGTGCCCGTGACAGTGCGAGGCAACATTAACCTTGCAAGCAGATCAAACACCTGTTCTTGATATATCTCCATGTACGTCATCTGTTGTACATGTCATTGATAGATTACATATGGCTGCAAAAGGCGCTTGCATGCCGATACAAGAAGTTGATTTACATTAACATTACATGGTGGTGAGGAATTGTCCCTGGATGCTAAGTCCTCAAACAGCTTTGATGCCAGCTGAGAACCTGCAAATATGCACATTTTAGCTGATGGTGCAAGTAACCAACCTGGTAGCTAGAGCCATATGACAAGACAACCCTTATTTGCCAACCATACTGTAACAGCCCGTTAGCATCAATACAACAGTCCACCATCCACTGCACCAACAAGTGCCGTGCCAACATGCAAAGCACTTCTTTTCAACAAAGTGATAGCAAAAGTATTGCACAAGCACCCATTGGTAGCTAATGTTTGCATTTGATTGCTGCTGTGTAGATGCAGATGCTGAATCAAAGCACTTGCATAGTGACATGCCAAGCTTAATAGCTGAATGCACAACCCCAACACCCATTGCGCGAACCACATAAAGTGACACGCATGTGCGTATATAAGATTAACACTGTGCAAACATGCTAAGACAAGACGCATGGCATTTCGTCTACCATCCCAACTCCTGCGTGTTCGTCACCCATCATTGTAGATGTCTTACCGAAGCCCGTCTGGCCATTTGCAAACAACTGCAGAAACAGCCGTAGGTATCCCTTTCAAAACCAAGTGTTATGTTTACCTCACAAAGCACGACATATCGTGACATTGTAGCCTTCCCCCCCAGCGCATCTTGTATGTAATTATAGACAACAACATTAAATACGGCACTCTACAACAAGTTACTAATCAGTATTTAAGTTTTATGCTGCATACAAAAGGCGGGTCACGCACAAAGCAGCACAAACTATCCGCACACCCATGCTAGGAAGCAATCCCTTAACTTCCGCAATCAACATCGAAGCTTAGCAGACACCAGTGTGCACAACTTTCTTGTTCGCAATACACATGAAGCGTACGCCTGTTGCAAGAGTTTGTCGTTGGCCACCCACCTGGCATTCACTAGAGGTGTTCCCGGCACTCAGCAGCTGGTCGTCGTCTTAAACAAAATAAATTTTGAACTCATGTGTTGCTCCTGCATTGGTTTCAACCGGCTTTAACATGTACACGTCCTCTGGGTTAACTGCCTCGCCATCAGACACTAACATTTGCCCTGTGCTTTTAAAACCTGGATAGTAGTCGAAGCACTTGGACGAGCACGAGCAACCGCAACTTGCATGTTGCAAACAAAGTGGTTTTGCTTTCAAAGCAAAACAACTTTGTTTGCAACATGACATGTGGACGAACCGAGCATCTGTGCGCTTGCTCCTTTGGGTGCAATGGCGTACGCACCGCAACAACGACAGATTGTTGCATGGTAAGTGCCAAAGTGAGCAAATGGCAAGGCAATCTGTTACTGTCATGTGTTGCTACTATTGTAAACTTTCCTACAGGCTAACCACACGACATGATTCAACCCAAAAGCACTGAATCACACACCTTGCTAGTTTCAAGAGACAAAAGGTGAGAGCGTGAAAGACGCATCTCGCCTTTTTGTTTACTGTTGTTATCTTACTCTTCAATTTAAATGCGATGTTGAGATCCGGCTGGTAGTAGGCCACCGAGCTTCAAGAACCGTCACCTCCAAGCAATTGTGGCAAGGCGTTGAACTACATTTCAATGCACCAAACATGAAATGCCATTTCATACGAACCGTTCGCCTTCTTGAGGGCTGTATGTTTGCCTTGTGCTCCCTGTTGTTGATGGCTAAGACTCGGAAGAAGGTGGCGTCTGTGGTGGGACAGCTATGCCTTTGAGAAATTTTGCGTGCCGCAGCGTTTGCGACGATCGAGTGTTGATAAGACGTGGCCGAGCCTGCCAAGTGACACCCTCTCATGCTGACATGTACACTCCAGTGTGGCCTGAAAGATGTTATTCTTAGGGTATAAAAACTGCAGAGTTGAAGACCCTCAGATACATGACAGCAAGAAGTGATATAGTGCATGCGTGTGACATTGATATAATTTTCGTTGTCAATCACTACAACGATAAGTTGAGGATTGCGCATACATAGAACAGATTTGCATCCATTAAGGGTCATACCACCTGTGGTGCTTCATTGCTTTCCGGCTTTGTGCCGATGTCCGAGGCTTAGATCTGTGCGTGCTCGCGGTACGGCAAGGCGCCAATGTTAAAGCCATAACGCTAATCAAACCCAACACAATACAAAAATGTAACAACAAGGATAATAATCATTCAGGTAAGCATGCATCAGCTGCGCAGCCTGCACATCAAGAGTACCGCCACGTCTGACATGGTCGTCACGGGGCAGATCAAGGTGGTGGCTAGCTTGGAGCTGCGCTCACAGCAGTAGTCGTTCACTCCAACAGGGCCATCTTTGAGTGTACAAGAATTTTGCTGCCCATACATGAACACAAAATCTGACATATGAGTCATATGCAAAGCCCTGTGATGCACCACATGGCGTGCACCGACGGTGATCTTGTGAAAGGAGGCTCCCATTGCGCTAGGAGACAAGATCAATGAGGTGAACTTGTCTCCTAGCGCGTGGTCACTGTGCTTACAACACATGAGCATCCCAGCTGCTCGTGCGCCTCCTCCCAACTGAGCGCTGCATAAGCATAACCAATCAGTAGTGCACAATAGCAGGGCAAAGCAAGTGCAAAACAATAACATGACAACGACGGGTTGTCGCGCTTCACCAGCACACACGCACAGCACGCTTCACACACATCGCACTACACACAAACGCCCTACACGCCCGCACTCAACTTCTCTTTCTCCTCTCCTCTCCTCTCCTCTCCTCGCCCTCTGCGGTTGTTCGCCTGCTCCATCTTGCCTGCCGCTGCCAGCACTTGCACGCACTTGCACACATACACATTCACGTAGCTAGACGAGTTGTATAGTTGCGTTGAGCTGAGCTACACCCCCTGGCTAAATTGTGTATTGTTTGCTTGATTTGCCTAGTTGGTTTGCCCATTATGTGAGTTGTCTATGCATGTCTATGATACCGTAGGTAATGGAGCAAGGCATGTAATAGCAGTGATAGCCAATTGTAGGTGTCGGGCATGGCCTGGCTCCGAACCCACCAGATGCAATGCACGTCCCTAAGTTGCCTGGTAGAATTGGCATGAAACCCAAGCACTCCCTGCTCACCGAGCACCCCGCCTCTCGCAGGATATGATGCATGCTGGCATGGCAGCTTCCCATTTATACACCTCAACGCGTGCTTACATCGAGGTGCGGCTGGAACATTGAAACCGGACCTCAACACTTGGCAACCTACTATAAGGCTTGACAACCGTCATTGCTCCAGGCGCTCTCGCATGCAAACTTTTTCAATGTTTCCGCATGCACCACTCTTCCTGGCTATTCCAGCATTACGACCCATAGCAACCCCCACACTCACTTCAGTACGCGGCGTGCAAGCCAAGCAGCGTACGACTGCAGACATATCAACATGCCTAAAACTTAAAAACCATGTCTTTTGTGTACCCCATGTCTTTCAACACCCCTTCAACCTGCAATGCAACAACTAAGTAACATCACAGCCACTAGCGCTGGTTGACATGCAGCCCAGCTGCACAGTGCTTAACAGTGCAAGCGACATGCGGAATGCACTGTGCAATGCACATCACTACACTTGCATTTGCACATGTTTGGCATTTACCTCTCCCTGCGACCGATCTGGAGCCTTATCCCCACTAACAGCCTTCATCATGGGCGGAGGCCCACATACCTGCCAAAGAAGCACTCAAACACATCACGCAGAAGTCTGGCAACTTTTCTCACTCAGAGCTATCCTGCAGCTTACCATAACCAAGGTATCAGGACTTGGCGGTGGTGTATGAGCTTTCACAATGTCAGCGGTGACAAAGCCTTTACCTCCTGTCCAGTCCGGGCGGGCTTCATTGAGGACGTAATAAACCTGAACACCTCATATGTTTAGTGGCACAATAGGGTGCGAACGCGTGGTCCAACCCCCTCGCAGTGTACCTTGAAGTTAGGATGCGTCTTCGCAAGGTAATCAAGCCTATCTTGTAGCAGTATGTCAGGCTCGGTCACGTTGGCAAACACCAACGACACCTGCATGTCATGCGTCACAAATCCTACAACAGGGATGCTGTTATTAAAGCTGTTGGGGTATTGAACATTTAGCAGATATGGTGCTACCTTGGTGTTGTCTTCCGGATTGCGAAGAATCTCCTCAATCACTTGCAGCATTGGCGTGATGCCTGTTCCACCAGCTATCTGACAATACAAGTTGTCGCTGACAATCCTTCATCACATTGACACGTAAGAAACCAAGAACAGGCACGCACCATGCCAATGTCCTTCTTCATGTTGGCCTTGTAGGGAATCTTCAATATGGGGCCTTTCACCTCCAAACGGTCACCAGGGTTGAGCGATGCGATGTGCTTGCTCATCACACCCTCAGGGTACTCTTTGATTACAAGGTCAAAGTGACCCACGTCGTCGGGCCGGGATACAGGCGTATAACTGCACACAAGGGCATATAAGCAAGCAGCACAACTAGAAGATTACTGCCAGCTTGAGCTTAAGCTTGATGCTGCTTTGCAAGTTTAAACATACGGTCGTATGACGTCTGATGGGGGCCCACCAGCCTGTTTAGGAGCACCAATTGGAGCCCTGCCAGACACAAGCAAGCTTGTACAACAGCAAGCCTGGCAGGCATCTAGCATTGCTAACGGCAATTTTACTTCCTGGCTCGTACTTGGTCACGATGCACGAAGCCACCGGCATCCCTAACGTCGTGCCTCGTGGAAGCTCAAACCTGTTGACACCCAGACAGGGGTCAGCATAACTTCTCTTGTCGTGCACAAGGCATAGTTGATACAATGAGTCCCCCACTGTCTGAGATCAACCTGACGAATCAGCGTTCTCGTACAGCTCTGCATGCATATTGTCTGTGGAAATGGTCGAGAACACAACCCAAGGAGTGCATAAGTAAGTATATATATGTGTATATATATATATATATATATATATATATATGTGTGTGTATACCTGCTTGCACAGACCCATCTACACATAGTTAGACGATGTTTATTTCACGAAACCACCCACACAACCACATACATACTGACAGTGATCAGCTCAATATTGTGATAGTGTACGCGAGTGAGTTTCTTATTGAGCCGAAAGGAGTTCGTCACACGCATCACCTGTAGAGCTTGGTGTTGTGGCTGATTGGCTGCACCTCCTTGAGGGGAAAGCTGCGCCATTCTTTTGGATCAATGCCTGTTCAAGCACGCAATCAGTAGCAGTTGGCAACTGACTAACATGCGCTGTTGAGCTGTAAGCAAGCAAGTTCCAAATTTGATTCGAGCAGCATGTGCACTCACTCTGTGCAGGTCCAGGCTTTGACTCTTCAGCAGAAACCTGACCAACACATAACAGCAAAGAACAGCAGTAAGTGCTGGAAGCTACGAGCACATGCTGTTTGTCTTTGCCCAGACCAGCGGTGAAGCGCGCGCGCATGCAAACAGCCCGACTTGGTTAACCAGCTGCATGCCAAGTTGTGGACTTCAAGCTCTGCATGCTGCAAACTTACAATGAACGGCACAGCTGCAACCGCAGCCGCAGCTGCTGCGGCGAGCACAGAAGCGCCGCTGCCGCTGCTGCTGCTGCTGCTCTGGTGCCACTGCCATAATCGCCCGACTACAACAGGCGCCACAGGCAACGCCTGCAGCCCCCGGCCGGCACGCAGCGCCGCCGCCGCACTCGCAAGCATGACGCCAACAACACGAACACGATGTGGACAGCAACAACCCCCTCCATGCAGGAATGCCTGTTACAACATCACTACAACCCGGCTGCATCGCCCATGCAAGGTTGTCTGTACGCATATCTCTATACCCAAGCGTGTGCATCTGCACCCTTCCGCTGGTCGTAAGTCGTAGTGATATCGCCATTCTTTGACCGCTATCTATGAGGATGTCTCTATAGTACGAGTAGGAAGCTTACGGCTGCCAGCTGCGCGCAGTGTACACGTGGAGTCGTCGTCGGCGGCGGCGGTGGTAGCGGCGAAGGCGACGGGCGGCTGGATAGCAGACTAGTCACCAAAGCGGCTGTTTGTTGGGAAAAGGTGTAAGCGGGCTTTGCGCAGGTTGGCGGGTTGTCTGCGGGTGGATCAGGGCGTGTGACGGGGGAGGGCGGCCTGGGTTGCTGCTGCGAGGCGTTCACCGCCGCCGGCATGGGGTTCGCCATGGCTGTGAGCGTTGGAACTGTGGTGCTTGGAGGTAGTGGTTGTGGCGTTAGCAGCCTGCGGGGTAGGGACGGGGCGGGAGCAGCAGCGTCAAGCGCGTCGACGTCCAGGCAGTCGGCGGAGGCGGCGACACCGCGGCAGGCATGGCTGCGACGGGGTGGGCTCTCTGGTCTACGGCATGGTTCGTCAACGTCCAGACAGAGGCGGTTCCCAACCAGCGCTGGTGGACGACGCGCATCCACCAGTATGACCGCAGCATCCTTCGACACGTTGGCCTTGACCGAGGAGAACATTGAGTCGGTGCTGGACGAGATTCGCCCTTACCTCATGGCTGATGGTGGCAACGTGGAGCTGTTTGAGATTGACGGCCTGGTCGTCAGGCTCAAATTGCAGGTACCATGCAACTTTCTTGGCATGCACTTGATTGGCGCAATTGTACAACATACACCTATGTCGCCGCCATGCTGACATGTGCACTTGTAGTGCGCTCTGTGTTGATGTTGTCCTTATTTGGCAGGGAGCCTGTGGTTCCTGCCCAAGCTCTACCATGACGATGAAGATGGGTATAGAGCGTAGGTTGATGGAGAAGATTCCCGAAATTACAGAAGTTGAGCAGGTTCTGGACGAGGAAACTGGTTTGGAGCTCAATGCTGAAAACGTGGAATCGGTACGTTGTCTTACTCTTCTTGTTCCTTACCATGTGTTCCTTACTACGTGTCTTATCAATCCAGCTTCTAGCATTATGTTGTCTTGCCTGTATTCTTCAAACTTGTGCTGGCTATGGTGCAGGTTCTTTCTGAAATTCGACCATATCTTACGGGCACGGGAGGTGGCGAGCTGCAGCTTGTGAAGATTGACGGGCCTGTCGTCAAGATTAGGCTTTCGGGTCCAGCAGCTGGTGTGATGACAGTGCGCGTGGCTGTGACGCAGAAGCTGCGGGAAAAGATCCCGATGATTGCCGCAGTTCAGCTGCTGTAAATTACCCATTGCGGACCCTCAGCACCATCTTGGCCTCAAGAGAAGGACTGGCGCAGGCTGGGGATGAGTGGTGATGATCATGCCGCCATGCAGTCATGCATAAGTCTATGAGACCATAGCTGCGATCGATTACACGCCCGGGTTTTGTTTTTGCTTCGAGGTCGCAGCATCAGCTGGCATGGCACGCCTTCTTGGATGTGTTTGTGGATATCGTGGGCTGGTTAGCCGAAATTGGTGTGAAGTTTACTCTGTAGAGGCAAGGTATGTTACATGCATTGCAAGATTGTTACTGAGTTCTTAGTGGTTGTGATGTCGGCGTTTACATTTACGAGATGAGTAATAAATTATTGCGAGTTTTGCTGTGTAAGCCTAGACTATGTTTGATAGTTTGCTATTGTGCCTGCTAGTGTTTGAGTTTCAAAATGGCGCAGACAGCTGCAATGGCAGTGTTGACGTCGTGGGATCTGGTGGCATGTAGTCCAGTCTTTTGCAAAGTTGTTTTTCCACTGTTTCGAATTGGCTCGTTGCGCAGGCTATTGCTGTCATCTCAGCTGCATATTGGGTTGACCCGCAGAGTACGTACCATGCACTGCTGCATGTGCACACCATGGTATGAATTTCCCACGCTTTGCACGCACCTGGGACTTAAGATCCAGTCTGTGATATACTTTGCCCTCTCTTGTCCTACTCTACACAAAGCAGCCATCTGCTCATCGCTATTGGAAGCACATTGCGCATGCGCCGGGTGATGGGTCTGCTGCGCGCATATATTCGAGGCCAAACGTGTGCAAGCTTAGAATCTGAAGTGTGAGCTACAACTGCTAAGCACAATTTTCAGACATTGACACAATGGTGCCAAGCACACTTCTTGCATACAAGTTCAATCCTTGGCCAGAAGCAGCCTATAACTGAAATCAATGAAAAAGTGACCACATTACAGGTAGTAGTAGCCAACTCTCTATTGTAGCAACACTTGTACGTACTAGTTACCCCCCCATTATGACACAAGTGTACATGGATCCACTGCTAATTCTTGAATCAGTAGACACCTAGCTATTGCTAATAATGCAGTCTACTCACACTCCAAACTTCCCTCTATACACCCCAACTAAATGTCGTGGTACAACAGTTGGTATTTGGGGATGCGCTCTTGTGGCAAAGGACAGGTGACAATCAGTTTACCCCGCATTGCGCCTCTGTATATTGTCTGTTCGCAAGAGCAAACAAAACCATCAGCATGCCTGCAAGCTTCTGCAAATGCAAAACCACTGCTCGAGACCTCAAACCTCAACAACATCAATGAAGTCTTGCTTTGTCTTGAATGCGCCAATCCACTTGGTGTGGTCAGGTGACCTGGATGATAATCTATGGTCAACACCTCAAGTACGGATACAACAAGCTGCACACAATCTTGCTCTCACATTGTCCATCACGCACTCACCCGCAATCCATCTTCATGTGCTGTGCATTGAAGAAAAAGACGGTTGCAGGCACGAGCGTGATGTCAAAGTACTTCAAGTACACCTGCAGGCCTTCCGAGCCGGCATCCGCCGTAAAGATGGTAGCAAAGCGAGACACCTCACGCGCCGACTTTGCGAGCTGGTCCAACAGATACACAAATAGAATCACTTGCATATTATGTCAATTGACCAATATCTTGCCAGCACGAGGCTTGAGCCATATCCTTGCCAAGCATATGTTCACACTTCACAGTGGCGTACCACGTCGTCCAGTTGCATGCACGTGGGGTCGTCTTTGAGGCCAAAGCGGAGTACAACAACCTTGTCAACAGCGCTCTGGATGGCAGCGTCCACCTGCAGTGCGGACAGTCAGTACGCACTCGACCGCACAACAATATGTTGTTTGCTGATTCTTCACAACGAGGGACAATAAGAAACCAAGCACTGTGCAAAATTGGGCTCAGAACTTCTTGCAATACTGAGTAACCATAACTATGCAACAGTATGCGTTGGAAAAAGAACGTGGTAAACATTGCACGCAACCAGAGTAATGCCAATGCAAGCGCGTTATCGGTTTTGCAAAAGGCTGTGACATCAATAGGCGCAATACCAAATGCAGAGCTTCACACAAACCTCTTCTTTCTGCGTCAGCTGCAGCTGTCCAGCCTCCATTCTGCAGCCGCTATTGCAGCCTTCATAGAGGCCAAGTGATCATCAGAGCAGCAGCAGGTTCAGCACCATGCGCCGGCGTAGGCCTTCACCCTGTCAACGCCCAAACCCTAGCGACGCAGTGCTCCAGTGTCACTCGAAGTGGTTGCTGATGTTTACGTCGTTATTGCTGTTGCTGTTCGCGTAGTCGGCACCGGCGGCGGCGGGTGTGTGTCTCCGTCATGGGCGGCATGGGCAAGCTGGCGACGACGGCAGTGGCGCTGCTGTGTCTCGTGGCACTGCTGGCAGGCAAGTTGGTTGGTTGCATTGCTGGTGCACGGCTGAACTGGCTTGGCGAACAATGCAGGCTTGGTCACATGGTACTATGATGTGCTCGAGCTGTGGTGAAAGTGGATTGTGTTGAGGCGTTGAATCGCTTGCTTGGTGCATGCATGGGTTAGTGGTTCACTTGCCTTGTGTTGCGCAGCTGGCACTGAGGCCAAGGCGGCCAGGGAGGTCAAGCAGCTGCAGATTGGCGTGAAGGTGAGTAGAGTGCTTGAGCAATGCGTTTTGGTTCTTTCGCGACGCTGATTCTACAAAGAGGGTCACACGCAGCAGCGCCGCTTGCTTAACTGTTGCCTAGTTTTGTACTTTGGATGCTCTCGAACTAGAGTGGATGTGCTGAGTCCTGCGATTGTACTGTGTGCACAGTTCAAACCTGAGCAATGTGACCGCAAAGCAGCCAATGGAGATCAAGTCAAAGTGCACTACAGGGTCAGTGCAATATGAGACGCATTGCAACTTGAGCTCGCTTGTTGTTCAGATTCTGCGTTTTGCTCAGCTTCTCTTATACCACGCACCAGCTCGTACCCATAGCTGCGTGTATTTGCACAAGACACACTCATTACTCTTGTGTAAATGCTCTCTGATCCATTGCTGCAGGGCACTCTGGTGGACGGCTCGCAGTTCGATGCGAGCTACGATCGTGGAGAGCCTCTGTCGTTTACGCTTGGCCAAGCCCAAGTCATCCAAGGTAGACACACAAACTGGCAGAAGGCGCATGTCAATGGCGCTCGCGGCGCATGTATGTCACTGCTCATGAGGTTCACGTGGATGCTTGCCGGTTAATTGTTGTTGGACAGGTTGGGATCAGGGCATTCTTGGCATGTGCATTGGTGAGAAGCGCAAGCTCCAGATCCCGGCTCACTTGGGATACGGTGATCGCGGTGCGCCTCCAAAGATTCCAGGTGCGTGAGCACACAAGCATTTGTGCGTGGCTTTTGTCTGCGCATGTCACCAACAGAATTGCATGCAAGCCGTGCACTGTGTATGAGACTGCTTGCAACTCAATCATCCAGTTGCTCGCAGCCTGTCCTGCTAGTTGACTGCGAAGCATCAGGGCTGACACTTGTTAACATCATTGTTGATAGCATCTGAACTTCTTTGCCTCACGTTACATGTTGTCGGGTTGATTCAACCTGACAGGATAAGTGCGACATTAATGCAAGCGTGCAACACATAGCACGCCTGCACTGTCTGTGCTTTTACTTATTCAAGTTTGCATCTCACCATCAATTGTTACAGGTGGAGCAACTCTTATTTTTGATACGGAGCTTGTGGACATTGTAAACAAGGCAAGTGACGGTGTGGAGGATGATGAAGACCAAGCAATGGACGAAGAGGATGAGTTCTAGGTTGCGAGAGTCCAACATGTTGGCCACTCAAAGCATCACTGACATGGGTAGTAATGTGTTAGACAATCGATTGCATACCTCAAGTGAACCAACTCACTCAATCCTGGGACATGCAATCATGTGGGTGCATCAATCACTATATGTTGTAACTGTGTTCTCTTTGCCGCAACTCGGGAAATTATGACGGCTCAAGCTTGAACTCCATGGTGCGAGCACCTTTACGCCACAAGTACATTCGAATGTATGACTTCCTGTCAACATTACGTTTCATTTGCTGGCAAAGGTGCTTGTTTGGTAGGCAGCATGCTCTGGGCGCGCATTGTACTTAGCTACACGTGGCGGCATTTTTCACCAGCAAGAGTCTGCAACTGCAGTGCATTTCGTGTTGCAATAGCTGGTGATTGACCCCTGGTGGGACTGTCCGCCATGCTGGTTTGCGTGGCGGACGCTGCTGCAGCATAGCAGTCCATGCCGCTCAAAACGCACTCTCATCCACCCCTGGCCATGGGTGGATGAGAGTGCATTTCTGAGCAAACATGTGTTGGGTGGGTTGGAAACCAACTGGGTATCTGAACTCTGCATTCAGTAATAGAGAGAGAGTTGTGCGTATCCACAGGCTGGCTATGGCGTTCCACGGTCACATGGCTGTGCGGTTCAGGCTGGTTGCTATGCTGTGGGGTGTGCGAGGCTCACAAAATGGCGGTGTATGCCTTACATGTGCATGCGTGCTACAATTGGCACTTTCCCAGACCTTGGGCAACCCCTTGCTTGGGTATGCGCCCTTGCAATCCGCCCTTGCATAGGAGTGCTTGGTCTCAATGTATCATACATACATAGTTGTCATGTGGTCCGCTATGCCTTCATACCTCACGCACCAATCATGTGTTGCCAACATGGCACGGGTATGGAGTGATACTACAAACAAGCAAATAGCTAGCAACAGAGTTTTATCTAGCAGCAATGCTCGGACTGAGCAACATATGCGCTCACAAGGCACAGTGAGCAAAACTAATTTACGGTCAACTCGACCACTACTGCATTCATGGAGTCCGCGGTCAGGGTGACAGAAACGCTGCTGGCTTCACTGCACAGATCGTCAGTTTCATCCATTTCGGGAAGATCCTGAGCACAAAAGCAGTTAGCGATTTCTGACATAGCAGGCGCAGCATTCAACCACAGCTATAGCGCCAAGAGCTTGTAACACTGACCTCAGCTGCAGGAGCTTCGGGCTCAGCATTCCCGTTCTCTGCTTTGTCTTTCCGCAGCTGATGATAGTGAGCCATTTTGTCCTTGATCTTGTCAATGCAAGGCAGAGCATCTGCGGTAGTTGCTGGTGAGTCCACCCCAATGGTTTGGAAGGACTTGAGGGCGTCATAAGAGTGCTTGAGCTTTTCAGGTGCTTTGGGTTTTGACGCAGTCTTCTTCTTGTCTTGCTTCTTCTTGCCAAGGCCACCAAACCAACTGTCCAACTCCTCATCGCCCTTGTTCTTCTTACTGACTAGCATCTCTCCAACCCCTTTTGGTGCCACAATCTCCTTCGCAGCAACCACCTCCTCCACTGTACTGTCAACTGGTGCCACCTTCTGCAGGTATGATACCAACTGTTCGCAGATTGTAATCTCCACCGCATACGGTTCCACCGCATACTCCGCCGCTCGTTCCTTGCGTGCCTCGTCCCTAGCTTTGCGCTCCTGCTGCCCCTGCTCCCATCTGCGCTGCCTTTCTTCTTGTTGCTGCTGCCTGAACTCGCGTTCGCGCTGCACAGAACCAGTGACGTCAGGATAAAACGCCTCCTACATGCATGTGCATGCAGACATGCAGAAAAGGATCAGAAATCAAACCTGATAGTACTCGTCCTCCTTTGCCCTAAATTCAGTCTTTGCAGCGCGCAGGGCGTCACGTGCGGCCACAATTGTTTCCCACAATGCTTGGCGCTCCTCAGCAAGTGCAGGAATATCAGCACCCTCACTGTCTTCCTTCAACTTCATCTGTTCCAGCAGGGCTCGCTGGACGTTCTCTTGTTCCTTGATAGCATTGATCTCTTCATCCTGAATCAGGCATTCCTTGCTTGCATTAGCAACAGCCCAGTCTGGGGCATGGACCTTGACAACACAACACATGTCGTATGCTGCTACAAGGCTGCACCTTCAGTTTGATGGCATCAAATATCTCACTGCGATTGCCCTCATCAACAGACAACTTCTCCAGCCTTATCGTGTAGTCCTTGACAAAGTCGCGACTCTTCTTGAGCTCCTTTATTTGAGCAAGAATGCGCTTTTCCTCTTGCAGGGCCATTGTGGTGTGTGACAGTTTGTACTCGAGCTTGTTAATCTCTCCGTCAATCTCTTCCACCTGCAAAAGTTGAGGTTTACTCCACAACTCATGCTGCTGTGTTGTACATTAAAGCTGCCAGGCTGCTGCAGGCTGGCAATGCATAAAGAGTGCCATTAGCATGACTACACAGCAAACCACCTGTACAGATACTGTATGGTTAGAGTGCAATCTGTGCCCAGTGGGCTCCGGGCATACTCATTGCAATGGTTTGGCATTCCTTGCTACCTTCACAAAGGGCAGCTTGTCCTTGATCTGACGGGCCTCCTCACTCATGGTTTTGCGGGCAGCATCTGCATGCTTCAGCTCGTCTCGCAATGCCTGTTTTTCCTCCACGCGGGCTCGGAACTCTGCTCGCAGCTCCGCCAATCGGGCTCGGACCTGCATGCATCAGACTGTGAGCAAACCTATCGTTGCACATGGTCGCAAACTAGGTGAACACATACTTCACAACTGTCGATCATCCAGACACTACACCAACTGTCCTCTTTGGCAGTGAAACACGAGCGTTGAGACAAAAAACTTCACCCACCTGACCAGATCCAGCACCTGCGCTGCGCCGCCCATCCTTTGCGAGCTCAATGAGCCCCTTGATCTCATTGATTCGCAGTTGGCTGCGACTGATCTCGCCCTGCCATGTCACTGTCAGCATTGCCTTCGCAGCACAACAATGCAGACCCAGGGTGGTTAGCACATTGTGAAGACTGTCCAAGACGCGCGGTACTCTTCGTGAAGTGTAGCTAAGTAATGGCAAAGAAATCATTCCGCTGTAACCATGTGGTGCACAAGGAGCACAGTAATGGCAGAGTTCTTAAGCAATGCATGTGCCAACCATATGCATGACACAGGCGGTGAAATGCGCTGTACCCAACAGTCCAAGCAAAGGGTCGCCATCCAAACGCACACCGGCCTAACTCTCGCTAGGAACAACGAGCAATGTGTGCTGCATTGGACCAGCCAGCAAAAGGACAACACTGAGACGAGATAACGAAGTCGGCAATGTGCCTTCATGCTTGCTGTGTACCTCAAGGCGGGTGATCTCGGCATCCAGCGACTCTCGGTTAGGCTTGTCCAAGCGTTTTACACGAGCCTTGGGGCCAGAAGCAGCGCCGGCATTGGCCGACCCGCCTTTCTTGTCGACTCCAGCCGAGGTGGGGCCCTCCGCCACCTCGACGGCAGTAGCGGTCGCTTCCTCCACCATGATCACAACCACAGCAGCAGGCACACTGCCAGCGAGGAGCGGAGGAAGGAGTAGGGGAAGGGCAGCGAACTGGCACGGGCCGTGGCAACGATGTCGCCGCCAACGACGCCGCGACGAACCACCTCAACGACGACGCTGCCAATGCCGCCGAGCCTGCAGCGGCAGCAGCAGTAACAGATGCCAGCAACGGCGAGGTTTGCTGAGCAAACCCTAGCCGGGTTACGCTCGGTACGCGACAGCGATCCAACTAACTAGCGTAACTGCTGTAATTCGCGCCAACTACCGTCGCGCAACTCATCATGAGCCCGACAACGTACGTTGTTGACATCAACGCTATCAAAGATGACCAATTCAATAGAAGCCATAGTTTGACCTCCATCAACGCCATCTGGTGTTACTTCATGAACATAACAATGTAGCGTTCAAGGCAACGTCCCTTTGGGCTTGGGGTTGACGCCGCGGCTGCCACGCAGCCTTGCCACGTGGAAAGTGAACCGCAACGCTTGCAACCGTCGATCGCGTGCCGCCCGCGCCAGGCGCAGGCTGATCGTCAGCTTGCGCGACCGCGGCCTTCAATTACGATCTCCTTGTGCTGATTACGCTCGTATGCCGTATCACAGATTATGTTGATTGACAATTGTGGTTGTTGCTTAACGGCGCTGCTCTCCATCTGTCGTTTGCAGTTTAGCAAGTTTAGGGTTTGACGAGAACGCCCCTGAAAACTTTTCTTTCTCCATGCAGAGGAATTTCCACAAAAGAAAAATTCCTCTACGTTGGTGTTGCAGGTGCGGCGGAGGGGCTTTGCTTTGCTGCGGCGGCGGTGGTGGTGGTGCCGGCGGCAGCTCTCTTGGGCTTAGGCTGTTGTTGAAAGTTCTCCAGTGTCGCGCATAACCAAGGCTGCTGTCGGTTCTGTCCCAGGACTTGAGCTTGGACGTCGGCCACCATGTCGGCACGTAAGCGCACGCTGCTGAAAGTTATCATCCTTGGGGACAGCGGGTAAGTGGCTATCTTCTGCTTGCGTGCAATGGTGTGTACTGGGATTCACTTTGCCGCATAGACACAGGCTGGCTTGTCTTCTTCGTGCACTGTTTACTAGTTTGATGTTGTCCCTGTCCACTGCGAAAAGCCACTTCAGGGGTGTGTTGTTATGGCCAGCGCACACTGCGGCTTGCGTAGTTTCTGGCAGCAATGATTAGCATGTTATGTTATGCTGCATGCGAAGTGACAGCGCCATTGTGCTTGTGCGGCATCATAACCCCAAGGTGGCATGCATGGCTGACCGGGAGTCGTGTTGCACAGTGTCGGTAAGACATCGCTAATGAACCAGTACGTCAACAAGAAGTTCAGCAACCAGTACAAGGCTACCATCGGCGCAGATTTTCTTACGAAGGAAGTTCAGGTAGATCTTCTCGTTTGGCTTGCAATCTTGTGTCACTGTTTGCACCTCACTGCAGGCTGGACATGCATGCTAGGGTGCTGATTGTGATATCTGGTATAGACAACACCGCGTGACACTTAAGCTGGAGCAATTATACATGCATAGAAGGTTCGTACATGCTGCTAGCTTGGCAGTTGCAAGCTTGCTGCATGCCGAGAGTACCGCACAGTCTACTATGAAAGCTTAGCCCAGGGTATGCAGTAGCTAGTTGCTATGCAGGTGAATGCCGTAGATATCATGCAACGTCGCCTGAGCGTTTCAGCTGGAATATCTGGTTTGGTAATGGTAGTTGGCCAGTCGCAAGTATCAGCATGCCGAGGCTAGCCTACAATGTCACAACCTTAGCCTAGACATAAGTGTTGCTTGTTGCTAAGCAACCAAATCCTGCAAGCCACATGTATGCAATTGATTAAACGCGTCTAGTCTATGCACATCAGTGCTGTGGTTGGACAATGTCATGCAGGCTGCATTTGTTTATAGATCAGGTTTTATGCTGTGTACACTGTACGTTCACACACACTATTCACATGCGGGACAACTGCTCGATGATAACATTTTGTTGCAGGTTGATGACCGGCTTGTGACGATGCAAATCTGGGACACAGCAGGCCAAGAGCGCTTTCAGAGTCTGGGAGTGGCTTTCTACCGCGGCGCTGACTGCTGCGTGCTGGTGTACGATGTCAACAATGCAAAGACCTTTGACAACTTGGACAACTGGAGGGATGAGTTTCTGATCCAGGTGCATGCATTGTACACGGCGCCATGCAGTTATAAACCAAGTGTCATCGTGAGTGGGTCGGGCTGAGTATGTTTAAGAGTTAACACACTGTCCATGCAGGCAAGCCCGTCCGACTCTGATAACTTTCCATTTGTCGTTCTCGGCAACAAAGTGGATGTCGACGGAGGCAATGCGCGCGTGGTACGTGTGCACTCAAGAAGCTGCTATTGGCTGCTGCATGTTTGTTCCGGCAATGACTGTGGTGTTTCCCTTATTGAGTAGATCTCTGAGAAGAAAGCCAAGGCCTGGTGCTCATCAAAGGGTTCAATCCCTTATTTTGAAACATCTGCCAAGGAAGATGTGAATGTGGATGCCGCCTTCCAGTGCATAGCAAAGAACGCTCTCAAAAACGAAGCTGAGGAAGAGATGTAAGTCCCTCTCTCATTGTGCTTGCCAGTGTTGTGCTCTAGTCACATTTTGCATGTTTCCAGGTGCAATTTTTGCTTGCCTGTGATGACTGTGCTTTGGTTGCTATGTCCAGCAGTGTTCATGACAACCGTCAACAATGGTTTGAACGCCACTGCTTACTGTTCTGATTTCATGGCAGTTACCTGCCGGACACGATCGATGTCAACGCCCAGGGACCCAAGAAGGCGTCCACATGCGAGTGCTGATTAACCCGACTGCCATCACCGATGTTGCTTGCTGTGCACATGGTCATTTTTCCCGATAAAACACTGTCAGGGAGTTCAGCATTGCGCTGCATTTGTGCTGCGTGGAACTGTCATTAGTACATATCTGAGCATGTACAGTTGTTGTGTTTTAGGAGAGTATAGGAATGAAAGTCTTTTTTAGCTGTTTGCTGCTTGCGCGTGGGTAACTGCAGCAGTGTGGATTTGCACTGTGCGGGCATGCAGGCTTGTTTGAAGCTTGTACAAAGACAACATCGTGTACAGAAGATGCAAGACACAATGTGTTACTGGGCGATATGGCTTGCGGTATCTGCACGAATTCAAGCGTCTTGGTACAGGCGCTTTTGTCATGCGCAGCATAATGAGATGTCTGTGTACTCTGACTCTTACTAGCAATGGCAACAGGTAGTCTGATTTCAAATGATGTTGCACCTGTGCTTTGTGATTGGTGTTGTTACTGTTGTTGGCTGTTGGGCATAGCACACCTTTGCACTCTCGAGTTATATACATACCCCTCTCGCATTTTCTGTACACTGCTTCATAGTGTGCAAAGAGGCAGTATGCAATGGCGGCAAGCATACCGGTAGTGCAAGGCCACCAGAGCCATGGCGTTTACAACACCAACCAGCTACGAGCACAGCCAACATAGCCCCCCTCCAGTATCCTCTTCAGTGTTTTCTCCCCGTGACATGTTGAGCAGGTGCGTAGGCAGACGTTCAGAACAAGTTCAACTGACCTGCAATTGAACCCTATACATGTAGGCGCTCTGTGCAGCAGCCTTGTCAGTTTGCACACTAAGGGCGTAGGACGTTCACTGGCCTTGTGCTCCTGGCTCAGGGCCTGGCGGCGGCGGCGGCAGCGGCGGCGGCGGGATGGCGTACGCCCAGATGCTCCCGCGCGAGCGGACGTACATAGAGGAGTACCTCGAAGGTAAGTGCTGTGTTGTTTGGGATGGGACTGTGTCTGGACATCCTTCTGCTGCGTCTTTGTCTTGAAGCATGGCTCGCTGCTGCTACTGTCAATCTAGGGTAAATCGCTGCAGTTGCCTATGAGGTGCATGCACATGCCAGTTTGTTAGTGTTAACACGCTCAAGGCATGCCACCTGCTCAGCTGGCTCGGTGAGCCCATATTAACGGTGCAGTGCGTGTTGATGGACAGGCGTGGGTTCTTTGCCAGCGGACTTGCAGCGTCACCTGTCCACAATGCGCGAGCTTGACGAGCGACTCGACAGTAAGCTGGCACACTGTGTTTGGTTTTGCTTATTACTCCTAGTTTTGCGTGGGGCTGTACTAGTCAGGCTTGCATGATGAAGGCGTTCATGTACACAGCATCTCGACAACTTCTGTGCACTTGGATATGCCTGATAGTCAAGTTGTTTACTGGTGTTACAAGCATGATCTATCGCACGAGGCGTGTGCATGCGTGAAGCCAACACAATCACGGAGTGCACGACAAGTGCAATGTCAATGCTGAAACAAGTAATGTATAAGGGTTGCGGCACGAGATGGCGGAGCTGTGCTCACGGTGTTTGCAAGCGCCTTCGCAGCAAAGCAAAACCACCCCACCAGAGCAGGTATCAGTGTACACACAACATGGTCGTCATATGCTACACCTTCCCGTTGTTGTTCAGCACATGTTGCATGGGCAGTTGGAGCAAGTTGCGCAGTTGCGGGCAGAGTTGGAAGAGCACAACAGCCAATGCTTGAGGCTTGCGCAAGAGAAGATTCAGCTGGCTCAGCAAGCCCAGGCATTGGTATGATGGAATGGTATGGTGTCTGATGGGCATGTCTTGTGTCTGCCGTGTTGCCGAGTGTAGTCCATAACGCGTTGTTTGCGCCACCACAGCTGGATAACCACATTGGCCGCCTGGACGCCGAGCTGCGCGAGTTCGAAACTGAGCTGAAGCAAGGTATGAAATTAGGCAATGACGCCAGCGCGCACTCACACACATATGCGCACATGCATGTGCACACAGGCGCCAGCGTGTGCACACATGCATGCGTACAGGTATTTGGTCACTTACTTACAGCCCTTGTGCGGGCGGGTGTGCGTGCACACGCTCACACACATTAACATACGCACACATGCGTGCACACCCCCACACGCGCACGCACACACACATGCGCACACACACACGCACACAGGCGCTCGTAATTGCTCACCCTCTTACTCACTTTTACTCACCTTTTGACTGTGCACCAGAGGGCAAATTTCCCGTGGCGGAGGCGATGGTGCTTGAGCGCAAGAAGCAGGCGCACACGGCCTCCGGCGTGCCCAAAAGGGAGCGCGAACGCGAACGCGAGCGCGAGCGTGAGCGTGCATTGGCCACGGTCGGTGTCGGTGACAACAACAACAACGGGGCCCCGGATGCGCTCGCGGCAGCGAGCCGGAAGCAGCGGACAGCACCGAGCGTGCCTGTGGTTGATAGTGAAGCACCCGTCGATCCATCTGAACCCACCTACTGCATATGTAATCGGGTCAGTTGCTCCTTGCCCTGACTCTGTCATCATCATGCACAGGTGGTTGAGATGCTCATGGTCGGTGTCTTGTTGAGGAGATGCGTTATCCCACAAGCTTTGTGGATGTCAACTGAACATGTCGGGTTATTACGTACATGACAAAGTACACCTGCCTTGTTATCTGACCAGAGTGGACAACTTGCTTGTGTGTCTGTGCGGGTTGTGTGTGTCCAACACTTCCGGTGCCCTTTGTTGGCAGGTGTCGTTTGGGGACATGATTGGGTGCGACAACGAAGATGTAAGCTCTGCTGCCCCTTTGAGTTGTCAACAGAGACAGTTTGCACCATTGGCGCTTAGCCTTGTATGATGCCATCTCCTGCTGACTCATGCTGTTGTAGTGCAAGATCGAATGGTTTCATTATGAGTGTGTTGGGTTGACCTCAGAGTCGAGACCGAAAGGTATGCTACCGTAACAACGCGTCGCATGTGTTCCCTATGCTATGCATTGCATGTTAACCTCCCGACAATGCCAACCACAACACGTGTAACGCGCTTGTGGTAACTACAGGCAAATGGTTCTGCCCAGAGTGCGCTGCGTTGAAGCGGCGCGGCTTCTTGACTGGACAGGGCTGAGAGCTACTCTCAGAGACAAACAAAACGCACGCGAACAACACTCCAAATCGAGGAGCCTCAATGACTCGTTTGATAATGTGCTTGTAGGCTGACACACACGCGCATACACAAGTACGCACAGTCACAGAGGGTTTTCGCATCCGCCGGTCTACCTGGCCAGCAATTTGGTGGTTCCAAGACATTTGTAACTGACAACGAAGCAGGCTCAGTAGAGTTGACGCTTGCCCGCATGGTCGTGATGTACTCTGCCGGCTCTTTTGGCTGCTGCGTATGCAAGGTATGCAAGTCGCCACCAGTGCCACCTAGTACTAGACTGCACACTCATCTCACCGCACTTGTTGTCCCGTGTTGTGCCTGCGGTTTGCTCGCATGCCCATCGCGATAGAGAGAGATTTGTAGGGTTGCTGATGGCTGGTAGTGAAGATAGCAACACCACGCATTGGTCATGTGAGACATGTGTGATGGGGGAAGTAGGAAATCAGCATACATAATGACCTTGAGGCAAGGCGGACACCATGCTTTGATACGCAAATACGCTTCATGCAAGGGAACCAAATGGAGACACAGTCACATTAACAAGTCAAGTCCGCTGGAAGTGCATGAGGTGTAAGCAGTGCCAAGAAAACAGCAAAATCATCGGCATCAGCAGTGGCAAATCTCTCAGCAACTAAGCCTGGAACATGCGCTGCACATACGCCACAGCCCGCTTGATCACCGGTATGCGATTGAGCAGCGGGTCCACCTTCATCCCGAGGGAGTACCACACGCGCCTGTGGTTGGCAGAGCTGCTTGGCGACCTGTACCGCATGCGCAGCAATTGCCAGTATGCAAACACCCTCATGAGGTTCCTGCTTGGCCTGTGGACGCACACATGTGTATCAGCATGCGACGAGCACAAGTTGAACTTTACGGGCGATAAGGCCAGCACGCAAGGTGTGTGAAGACGGAGCTTACCCAGTGAACACTTGCAGCAGGAGAATGAAGCCGACAGTGACTTCGCATGCTGCGCATAAGAGCAGAGCGTCTTGCGTGTGCTGCTGCAGCTTAGCGTACAGGCGCGCTCCATAATTCCTGTCTCATACGAAGCGCTCATTTCCATACCCAACACATGTACACAGTCACACATGCGTACGCATATATATGAACGCATGCACGCACGTGCACAACTACGCACGCATACACACGAGTGTAAACAATGTCTGTATCTGTGACATTCAGCCAAGGCGCAGATGTCTCACCTCCAGAGGGGGGTTTGGCTGAAGTTGCGAGACAAGTAAGTGCAGGTGTTGAAGAGAGCGCCAGTAACAATTGGCACCATAACAACTGCAGAGGACACCACACATGAACGACACAACCCCATGCATGCTGTTGAGAAAGTTAACCAACATCCAAATCCAGGCTCAAATACAAGCTCAACATACGGGTAACGGGCGGCGCGTTCACGAACAAGAAGCAGAAAAACAGGTACTGGAAGTCATTCGTGATAGAAATGGTCTGCAGATACTGCGAGATGGACGCCCGGTTGAGTGCAGGTCTCTGCAGCAAAACACACGTGAGTACCACCACAACCCACAAGTGTGTGACACGTCCCACCACAAACACGCGAACAAAACACGCAATCACTCACAGGGTAGGATGCCGACAGGCTTGCAAAGTAGGTGACCATCGCGCCGATGAGTGCGAAGTTGTACGCGCGGTATCCGATCGGTCTCGGCGTGAGCGGGAAGACGTACACGAGGGCCATGACGACCACCCACGCGTTGGCCATGAAGAGGAACGTCTGCTGCTGGCTGCCTGTCTGCGAAGATGCGCGCGGGGGTGCAGAAGGTTGCCGCTGGGATGAAGTTTGTGGTGGAGGAGGTTGACGGGATGATGATGATGATGGAGGTGGTTGGGAAGTGGATGGAGTTGGAGCGGGAGTTGGAGCGTTGTCAATCTCGTAGTCGGGGTCCTGTATGCCCGACAGCCATCAGCACTTCAAAGTCCAGTGATGTGCCGCGCTGAACGCGAGCACAGCAGTACCCACACGCGCACGGACACGCACATGCGTGCATGCTCGCGTTGCGGGTTTACGCTTGAAAACCAAGGCAGCTGTCTCTCTGGTGTGCAATGTAAGGGACTCCACATGCATGAGGATAATGGCGGAGAGGGTTGGCGAGTTAGCGTATGGTGGTGACTGCATCATGTGCATGCGTGCGTATGGCAGAAAGCCTAGGTGCACGATGCCGAGAACCAGCGGTCTGCAAGCGTGCATGAGATTTGTCTATGTCTGTGCTGAAGTGACCACTGACTGTGCTCACAAACAATGGCAGACAGGCAAGGCGACAGGTTCCATGATGTTTTCTTTTAGCTGTTTTTTAGAAACAACAAAGCAACCTGCGCGCAACACCAGGCGAGCAGTTTGTCCAGCAATTAAGACAGCCCGTTGATTTCGCGCTAGTCTCGAGCATGTAACCGCCCAGCATTCACAAGCAAGCACAGCCCACAATTGCAACCAACTCTCGCTCTCTGTGTATGTTTGTTTGTGTCATAATTACAATGTGTCGCTTGTAGAATTTCTGCTGTAGCCTGCGCATCGCCTGATGCTCGTCCTTCCCCGGCGGCACCGTCACGTTAAGCCTGTAAGACTGCCACGCCGAGTCCCCAGCCCAGTCGTGCCGCTCAAACCCATCCTGGCCCCGGCCCATCCTGCCGCCCACCGCACCAACCACGACCACAACCACGGCCACCACGACCACTACCAGCACTACGACCAGCACGCCACCTAGCACCACGCCGACGACGACACCTCCGCCGCCCCTGCCGCCGCCGCCCTCACCCACCACCACCACCACAACGGCAGGCCACAGTCTGCTCTGGCCTGGTAGTTTGGCTGCTCGGCAGGCGGAGGCGGAGGCGGAGGTGGAGGTGGAGGTGGAGGTGGAGCGGCGGTAGTTTGTGGTGGTGGGCGTTATTGGCAACATTGACATGGTTGTGGAGGATGGCGGAGGTGGAGGGGCGGCGGAGGGGTTGAAAAAGTCGACGCCGGAACAAGAGGTGCGTGTTGTGTATGTGCTGTTCTTTCTGCTTTTCAGTCGTTGCGTGCCTCGCCTACATGCGTTTTGTTTTTCTCTTTGCTGCTTTGGCTTTGCATGTAACCAGGCCAGGAGCCTGATAAGCCATGCACGATTATGTTGCTTTGTCACACCAGCATCTGTTCAACTATAGACAAGCAGCTGTGCCGTTTCTACCAGATAGACAAAGAGGGGAATCTAAAAAGTAAAGCACTCAAACCAACTCAACCGTGGTTCTTGTTTTGGTCTGCATCTTGACTCGGAGTAGACACAGTTGACACCATCAATCGCAGCACCCGGCAATGTTCACGGCTGCGCGTTAACTATGTGCTTACTAGTGCAAACAGCGTGCATGCAGTACACGCGTAGTGTAGCGCATCACATCATCTATGACAATGTTGGTTATGCGGTTTGTTTCAGTCATTTGCAACAGATGATTGGTGCGGAATCAGCACAGCCACATGCATTTTCCGCGTACTATGTCGTGATGCTCGTGGCTGCCTTGCACATAGGATGGCCGGGACGCATCTCCAGATGAAGATGTGAAGAAAGCAGTCGAGCTGAAGAGACAGCTGAGGCAGAGCAACCTGAACCCGCAGAGACCAGGTATGAGAGTTTTGATGGCTACAAGCATTTGCACACAACTTCAACACCAACATCTCAACACAGGCTAAATGTGGGTATGTTGCGTTCTGTGTCGATGATATCCATTCTCCTATTGCAGATGAGGTGGCGTTGAAGGCGTTTGACTCCAGCGTGAAGCGCAACAGCGCGGTGATCAAGAAGCTTCGCGTCATCTCGGAGGAGAACAGAGACTCTCTGCTGGAGGAGCTGCGCGCCGTCAACCTCACCAAATACGTCAGCGAGGCCGTCACCGCCATCGCGGAAGCGAGGCTAAAAACGAACGACATCAACGCCGCCGTACAGGTGCGTGCGCGTCGCTCGTGCGCGTGCGCGTGCATGCGTACACGCATGTGTTTATGTCACTGTATTGTATTATGTTTGACATGTGACACAGTCGCTCTCTATCTGCGCAGGTGTGCTCTTTCCTGCACCAGCGTTACGCGGAGTTCTCATCTCAGCTGGTCGCGGCGTTGGTCCGCGCGTTCAAGTTGGCGGACACCGACGCCGACAAGAATGCGCGTCCAGTGCGGAAGCGCTCCTCGCTGCGCTTGCTGGTGGAACTCTACCAAGGCGGCGTGTACGATACCCCGCAGGTCCTGCAAAACGCTGTCAAAGAGCTGGTAAGGGGACTCAGTTGGGAGTTGGTTGAGTGTGTTGTTGTGATGAAGTGGTGCGGGTGACGAGTGATGTTGTTTGATGTTGTGTACTTTTTGGTTCAGACAGGGTCTGAGCAGCTTCGGGACAGGGAGTTGCTTCAGCAGAATCTTTCGCTGCTCGTCAGCTTTGCGAGGCAGTCGCAGGGCATGCTTGGACGCAACCCAAGTGACCCAGAGGTTTGTCATACACACGCATGTGCATGCATGTTTGTGTAAACCGCGCGCGTGCGCAGGCACGCACGCACGCACGCACGCACGTGTCTTGTGCTTACAGCGAGCTGACATTGTCCTTCACAGCAGGCTGCCACTGTGCTTCCCAGCAACGTGCAGCAGACAATGCTGCAGACGCTCGAGACTTTCTACCAGGCGACTCTGAGGCATCTGAAGGCCGAGCACTTGGTACAGACATGCATGCATGAATGCCGATGCGTGCTGCGGCTGAGCGATATGGGATTCAATAGTATAACATGCAGGCATTGCATGAGGTGGAGCTGGAGAACCAGCGGGCGTTGGGCACGCGCGCTGAAGTTGCCGACGATGGCGCGTACGAGAAGCTTCGCAAGTCTTTCGACCAGCTGTTGCGCAGCGTCTCATCGTGAGTGTTCACGTACAACAACCTCCACCACGGCAGACATGACACGATACAGCCATGCTCACCCTCGCACGCAGGTTTGCCGAGTCGATGGACTTCAGCCCCCCCATACTGCCGGAAGACGATTCTACCACGCGCATCGCATCGGGACAAACAGCCACCACTACCGCACAGGTGATGCAGCATTTTCCCATTGCATGGCCTTTATGTATAGAAACAATGCGTCATCATAGCTTACAACCAATCGCTGCTATTGTAGGAAGGACCTGAGCCCGTGTTTGATGACGAGGACACGCGCACATTATACGAAAGCCTTCCTGACCTGAGGTTTCTTTGCTTTGATGCAGTATGTTGATGACTTTGCAAAACAAGCTTGAAGTCTGGTCGCAGGCTTATTGGATGATACGTTCTTGCTTGCAGAGTGCTGGTGCCAGCTGTGCTATTGGGTGACACTGAGAAAGACAGCTCACGCGCAAGTGAACAGGTACAAATGCCCTGTCTGCAGCATGTTGGCACGCGCTCACACATCTCCAACATCGACTTCTGTACAGGACACGGCTGCGTATACAAGCGGAGCCAATGAAAGCACCTCAGGCAAGGATGAGACAACCGCCGGCAAGACACAGACGGATGATACAAAGGATGGGACCAAGTCGAAACTTACAGATACGGGTGGACTGGACGCGCTGCTTCAGAGACTACCAAATTGCTGCAGCCGCAATCTCATCGACCAACTTGCTGTAAGTCAATGTCGATATATATTCGAACACAGAACCCTTGTTGATCCATATGTTTCAGGTTGAGTTCTGTTATGTCAACACTAAAGGCGCCCGCAAGCGACTCGTGAAAGCGCTGTTCAGCGTGCCGCGCACGGCTCTGGAGTTGTTGCCTTACTACGCGCGGTTGACAGCGACCCTTTCCAGCTGCATGAAGGACATCGGGCAGCCCCTCGTGGCGATGCTGGAAGAAGAGTTTGACTTCCTTGTACAGAAGAAGGTTGTGTGTGTGTGTGCAGCTGTGAGAGGGTGATGGCGGGTGTGTATGGGGAGGTTGTTGATGTGATGGTTGTGTACAGGATCAAATGAACATTGAGACCAAGATTAAAAACGTGCGCTTTCTTGGCGAGTTGTGCAAGTTCAAGATTGTAAAGGCGGGTGTCGTTTTCAACTGTCTGAAGGTATGGTCATGAGCGTAGCTGATACGTGTTGGCGTGCGTGTATGTTGTGTCGTGGCTTTGCGGCTCGTATGTGTGACCTCATGTGCAGGTGTGTTTTGACGACTTCACGCATCACAACGTGGACGTTGCGTGCAACCTTCTTGAAGTGTGCGGCCGTTACCTGTACAAGACGCCGGAGACGAGCATCCGCACGCGCAATCTGCTGGAGATATTGATGCGTCTGAAGAACGCCAAGAACTTGGACACCCGGCAGAGCACGCTCGTGGAGAACGCGTACTACTTGTGCAAGCCGCCCGAACGAGCGGCTCGCATTGTTAAAACCCGCACGCCACTCCAAGAGGTCAGGCAGGACTATTTCACTTAAGCAATAGTCATGCCCACAGTATCATCCGCGCTCGTGAAATGTTGTATGGCTGACACATGCAGACGCATACATGCATGCACTCACAACGTGTATGTGTGCACGTGCGTGTGCACGCATACGCATGCACACGCCTACACACGCATCACATTCCCCCTGTTTCCTACGTGCTCTCTGTACGCTATGTGCGCGTGAGTGCGTGCCTTTTGCGTGCACTTGTGCTCATGTGCGCGTGTATGTACCACAGTACATACGACATTTGGTGTACGTGGAGGTCGGAAGGGCTCCGGTCGAGAAAGTGCTGCGCCAGTTGCGCAGGCTGCCCTGGCGCCAGTGCGAAGACTACATTCTCAACTGCATGCTGCGCGTCCACAAGGTCAAGTACAGCCACGTCCACCTCATCGCGTCTCTGGTGGCCGGTCTGAGCCGCTACCACGACACCCTTGGGATCAAGATAGGTGGGGTTGAGAGCTGGTACAACCGTTTGGTTCGTGAATGCTTGCTTGATTTGTGTCCCTGAGCTGTGCGTATTGCAGTGGATGCGGTGCTTGAAGAGCTTCGCGTCGGACTTGAAGACACCAATCGCATGCATCAGGTCAGTTGGAACAACCACATCAGTCCTTGTGTTGAGATAGTGCTGTGTGTTTTCTTGCTCGTGTGTGTGTTTATACCAGAGAGGATTTGTATCAATTAACCATTTTATCTGTTTCTCTGGATCTTTTGCAGCAACGACGTGTGGCGCTTGTCAAGTTTCTGGGCGAGTTGTACAACTACAGAATGATTGATTCCAAACTAATTTTCGATATGTTGTACTTGGTTCTGTCCTTCGGCCACGAGGGCACAGAGGTGAGCAACAACTTTTTTCACAATGCTCACTCCAACACGTTGCGTGTGGGATGTCCCTATATACAAATTATTTGCATCAGGAAGAGGCGGAGTGGCTTGAAGACTGCTTCCGAGTACGTTTGGTTTGCACGCTGCTCGGAACGTGCGGTCAGTTCTTCGACCGCGGGTCTTCCCGACGCAAGTTGGACATATTCCTCGTGTACTTCCAGCGCTACATTATAAACCTTCCCAGCGTGCCAATGGACCTGGAATTTGACCTACAGGTAGATAATCAATCACATGCATGGCGCTGATGGCCTTTTTGAAAATTCCCAACATGCCTCTCTTGAGCTTGCTTTGCTTTGCATGGCAGGACTTGTTTGAGATGTTGCGGCCGAAGCTCGTGCGTTACAAAACCATTGAGGAAGCGCAAGAGGCGGTGTCTGAGCTCGAGAGGCAATTAGCGAGCAGCGGGATGGCGCAATCGGCTGGTTCGGGTGCAGGTTCAGCGGAAGTTGATAGCAGCATTGACGGCAGCGACAGCGAGGCGGATGCTTACAAGGAGGAGGATGAAGACGACGAGGAGGACGAGGAGGATGGCGATGAGGCGGGCGAGTCTGAAGAGACGGATGCGGATGAGGTGGAGAGCGTGACGAGGGGGGCGCAGTCGGACCAGGAAGAGGATGCTGTGGTTGTGGCGCGCAAACCGATGGCGCCGGAAGAAGATGAGGAGTTTGAGAGGGAGTTCAAAGCTATGGTTGCTGAGTCGATTGAGTCGCGTAAACATGAAGTGCGCAAGGGCTCCACGTTGAACATTGTGCTTCCGGTACGATGTCACTGATTGCTGCATTCCGCCTCCCCCCTCCTCTTTGCTATCATTTGTTCAATCGTCTTTGTTGTGTATAATGTGTGTATGTTTGGCAATAGTCGAGTGTCAATGAGTCTCTGCTGTTCCAGCCTGAACACAAGCGAACCGGACTCTCGGATGAGGGAAGCAACCCGTCGCCCACGTTGGGAGACAGTGTCGCCTTCAAGGTGCTCGTCAGAAAGGGAGCGAAGCAGCAGGTCAAGGAGCTGCAGGTGCCAAAGGACTCGAGCTGGGCACAACGCTCACGTCAGAAAGAGGAGGCGGAGAGGGAGGAGAAGCAAGAGCTGAAGCGACTGGTACGTGGTTAAATGTAGCCTGGCATTGTGCATGAGAGATCGTCACTGCCGCGCAGTCAAAGCAGTTCTGCTGTGAAGTACTGACTTTGGATTCTGGTAGGTGTTGGAGTACAACCAACGAGACGAGGACGACTCGGAGGTCGTCGCACCACCGGTCAATCGCACAATCCTCTCAACAGCTGGGACACGCCCAAACCGGTGGAGTCAGCACCAGCAGCGGCCACATGCTGCTGGAACCCAGCGACGGAGGAAGTAGTGGTCCGCTAACAACATGGGCATTGTGTGCAGCACTGTTCACTTTGGCACAACAGGCATGCTCAGCACGCAGGATTGGATAAGACCGTGCGCTGTTACTACTGCCCAGCGCCATCATGCAGAGCCCGCAGGTGCTGTACATTGTGGATGGGTTACAACTTCGGTTGTAAGTGCAAAATGGGCCATAAGGACTGGGCCATGCAGCCACGGAAGACGTCATAGTACTGGAGCGTGCAAGCACAGACGAATGGCAGACAGCACAGCACGCTGAGGTCATGGTCAAGGTGTTGCCACCGATGTGACAGGCTAGCATATAGTTACATAGGCCGGCTTTACGGGCTTGTAGTAGTAACTCCACCTATTTCAACTTAGCAACATGGCGAGGTTTCTGCATTGCTTCTACATGAGCAGGCAGTAGACTGAGCTTTGCATCTATGTCGGCCAGAGTGTTGAGCAGAATTCCCTTCTCAATGGACACTAGTTGCGTTGCTACCCGCTCCCTTGTGGACACCGTACCACTTCTCAACTGACAATGCAAGTTCTGTGAGTCACGCAACCGCACAATCAAGCAGTACCACACATTGCAAGCACATCGTGTAAAAACAGTAAGGGTGAGGTTGCGCACCAGTGCCTCGTCTTCTTCCAGCGTTCGTGGATATTTTGACAAGCGCTGTTGCACGTAATCCTTCAACTGGAGCAATGCACCCTTCTCCACAGTTGGATCTCGCTGTGCACAACAGCAACAGTCCCACTTAACAGGCTGACGCAATAACTTCACTGTCATTATGACTGAGGGAGGAGGCTGGTGCTTACCAGACAAACAGGACCGTCGGCAAAATCGATCTTGCTGAGTTCATCTGCATCACTTGCGTGTGCAAAGCGCATGTACGTCAGCATCTTCTCAACGGCATCAGACTCCTTGCCCCTGTACAACTGAACACACCAGCACATGTTAAGCCACCTACAAAAGAGGGCGCCTTTCTTGGGGTCGCAACAACTAGCAACAACGCTAGTAGCTGTTACAGAAGCAGCATAGTTGCTAGTCTGATGTCTAAGATACACATGTACCAGCAATGGTTGGCACCTGGAAAGTTTGAACTGTCGAAAGGCCATGATGCTGAAGAATCAACCTTTTCTTTTGGAATAGAGGATCATCGTTTGGTAGCGAAGTCTGCAGAAAAGGCGCAAGCAATGGTGTTGTAATTAAGGTTGTGAAACAGCTGTGACTGATGGCATGGGCCCTTGGAAAGCAGCAATTACCTCAACAACAAGCCTGTCATACGGGTTGTTGGGGTCGACAAAGCCATAATTCAACAGCAGCTTTGCATTTGGCTGCGGGCCGCACCTGCAAACATGTATTACAAATTGAGGCACCGTCCAGCCTGCTTTTGCCCACCACAATCTCGCAAACTCATACCACACACTGATGGGTTCTCCAGCCTTGTATGGTCGGTCTATTGTGAGGGACACATGGTCATCATCGTCATGCTTGAGCAGCGCTCGGCAGGTGCTGCTGTACGCCAAAAATGGAGGTCCAAGCGGGACCAGCGCAAACCGTTTTGCAATATTTACATTCTGCAGACGGCAAACCAGTCAGATGGAACGTAGATGACATAGGAGTACAGACTCATGCATTGATGATTGCAACAGCCTAGCACGCCTGCACTCACCTGCAAGTGAACTACACATGATTGCACTGCGACAAAGGCTTGCTTAAAAATGTTCAAGCTGAACGCCTCTGTTGGAATATCATATGGGTACTTCTGAAATAAAGAGCCCGCGATAAACCAGACAGTGTCCAGCTCCTGATACTCCTTTTCAATCACCGCAAGGCGATTCTCAACTTCTGCCTGCCAAGCACCTTGACACGTCAACGTCAACGCAGATGCTGCAGCTCCATCAAGTCCCGTATGTGATAAAACAAGTGAATGCACCACAAACTCGATAGTTGGTAGCGTTAGTCCTCACCACAACAGGGCTCCCTGCAAGCAACGTGTACAACTCTTCCTCCTTCCACAGCAGCGGCGACTCAACAGCTGCCTGCCCTCGAGCACGTTGCCTGTCGAGTTCTTTAATGTATGATGACCAAAACGACTTCGCACCGGACTTCTTCTCATACATCATATACAACGCCAGACACGCCAGCTCAGATAACGAATTTGTGGTCAACAACTCCGCTGCAGGACAGTGTGATGCATGATTAGCAATGTGGAGCACAGTTTCGTAACACATTGCCGTCTTCTGAGTAGAGTATAAACACGCAAATGTGTCTGTATTTGGCCTCACCAAGCGTCTCATCACCAAACACGCGCTCCAAAGTAACAATCAGTCCATCAGGGATGCGCAACACAACGTCTCCTGCCTGCAAAACATGGAATCTATATATGGAACCTTTGAGTGCAAATCATGGTGATTCAATCTTAGTTACAAGGAGAAAGAGCACAGTGTCATGTGCACAGACAAGCAGTTATGCTGATGCCGATTGTACAGGCCAGTGCTGCCCAGCAATCGGTCCCTCCAGCAATATGAGGCCTATACCATAACTTCACGGTGCGCCAAATGAATGCAAGCTTGCAACGCATTCGCACCTACATGGCTTACATGGCTTTGCACCCACATAACCAACCGTCACAAGTATCAAA
Source organism: Chlorokybus atmophyticus (assembly GCA_009103225.1). Classification (NCBI taxonomy): domain Eukaryota; kingdom Viridiplantae; phylum Streptophyta; class Chlorokybophyceae; order Chlorokybales; family Chlorokybaceae; genus Chlorokybus; species Chlorokybus atmophyticus. Next base: position 875,298 of record RHPI01002402.1, read on the forward strand.
GCAGCCTCGGCATTTATGCAATGTCATGTCAACATTTACACTCAAACGTTGACAACCGACAACGCGGACGCAGCATGACAACTGACATTGCATGATAGGTTTTCTGACGGTATGACATTGCATACAAGCGAAGCGGCTGCTCTAAAGCGCGTGTTGCCTCACACGTTATTCGCTCACAACCCGTGCATTGTTCACACAATGTTCACAAAACGCTGCCCACGCACCTTGAGGTCTTCGCTGGCAATACAAACGTGGATGGGCGGCTCCCCAGGCTTGATGGCCCTGTCTTCTAGTCTGATCTTGGCGGGGGGCATGCCCTGCTCCAGCATCCAATGCATGAGATCCCCGGTAGCCGCCTCAGCCCTCGCAGCCTGCGCCGCCTGCGCAAACCGCGTCTTCCTGGCTACCCTCGTCCCAGCCACGCCCGCCGTTCCCGCCGCCCTCGTCAACCTCCCCGGCGCCATGGGCCTCCATGGCTGCCGCCCCGCACCCCTCAACCAGCTGCTACCCAACTGCTGCTGCTGTTGCTGCTGCTCGGATCGCCCGCCGCCGGTGGAACAGCTCGCCCCGCAACTACTCACCGGCACGCACATCAGCGACACCGCCGCCATGCCTTCCCCTACCCTGCTCACACCCCGCCAACAATGCCACCAATGCCGCCACCACCGCCGCCGCCGAAGCAGCGCACTTCACTGACCCGTTCCGCTGATTCACTGAACTAAAGGGTGAATCTCTCCCCGGCTTCGCTGCTGCGCGAGTGAACTATTTGGATGAGGTGATTGAGTGGCTCATTCAAGCTCGAGCTCAGCGGCGCTGCTCATTGGCTGCTACTTTACAGTCTACAGGCGACTTACACGTGGAAGTGGCCAGTCGTGCATGCATTAGGGTTTGCGGCGGTGGCGGTGGCGGTGAGAGGAGGTTGGGGGGTGGGGCGGCGAGGATGCTGGGCGTCTTTGTCGGGGTGGACGGGGTGTCAGCTGCGGGGATCGCGGCGTTGAGCTCTTCCTCGAGGCCGGCACGCAGGTTGTCTTGCAGGCGGGGGACCGCCACTGCTGTTGCCCCGCGAACGAGGCGCAATGCTGTGTGCGTGCAGACTGCGGAGACGGCTGATAGCGCCTCTCCAGCCCAAACAAAAGGCAAGAGTGCTTTTCTACGTCATCTTGACGAAATCACGCAGGGCACTGTACGCTGCATCGTGAGGTTTAAGTTTAGTCGCCCAATGCACTGGAGTGTACTGAACACCATATTCTTCAGACCCACCCTCCACCCCCCCACCCCTCTGCAGCGAAGTGTCTTTGCTTAATGTAGTGAGAGGCAAATAAGCAACATGCATGCACAATAGACGAGCATTACGAACATAAACGCATGCCAAGTATTGCATGCGCTTATATTCGTATATTCGTATCTCCTAATTGCCGGTCACGCGAAGCAGTGAGTTGTCTCTATGTGCATTGTGCTGTTGATGCCGGTGATGATTCGTTGACCTGTCAATGTTGCTTGTGCAGACCCGTTGCTAGTGCGCGCAGCCCGTGGTGAAGTGGTCCCGAGGGCACCAGCATGGATGATGCGACAAGCTGGAAGGTATCAACAAGCATACAGAGATCTTGCTGAACGGCATCCATCTTTTCGCGAGCGCTCAGAGACGACAGAGTTGATTGTAGAAATATCATTACAGCCCTGGCAGTCCTTCCAACCCGATGGCGTGATCTTGTTCTCAGATATTCTTACACCGCTTCCCTCTATGGGAGTGCCCTTTGAGATCGACGACTTAAAAGGCCCTCTCATTGACAACCCCATCCGCACAACAGAGCAGCTGGCTGCATTGAAACCAATTAATTGCGACGACCTTCGGTTTGTGGGGGATGCGCTACGATTGCTTCGGTCTGAGGTCAGTTCAGGACACTTGTAGAAGAAAGGTTGTTGAAGCCAACAGAACAGCAAGCATGTCTCTTGGCAGTGAAATGCTTGTCGGCGCCGGACACTGCATACTTTTTGTTGCATTTTCAAGTGATAAGTTGAAAGGTACCACACGTGCAGGTTTGACACCAAGTCTGTCAATGCTGGTGATGTACGCAGGTGGGGAACAACGCTGCTGTGCTTGGATTTGTTGGTGCGCCGTGGACACTGGCCACATACATCGTGGAGGGCAAGAGTACGCGCACGTACACCAAAATTAAGCGCATGGCGTATGCTGCCCCAGATGTGTTGCATCGGCTGCTTTCACATCTGGCCACGGCCATTGGCGAGTACTGCAATTTCCAGATTGAGTCCGGTGCCCAGTGCATACAGATCTTTGATTCATGGGGAGGTCAGCTCACCCCAAAAGACTGGGATCGGCTGTCTTTACCGTACATCCAGAAGGTAATACTAGTCGCCAGTTGTAAGAACAATGATGCAGCCATTGTTGCATGCTTGAGTGCCCATCACGTTGGTGCATCACACACAAGTCATTTCTTGCTTCAGGTTGTGTCTACGGTGAGGGAGAAGCACCCAGAAACGCCTTTGGTGTTGTACGCCAATGGCAGCGGCGGTATGTTGGAACGCATGCGGGCAGCGGGCACGGATGTCATTGGTCTTGACTGGACCGTGGACATGGCGGATGCGAGGTCAAGGCTGGGTAGCGGTGTTGCTGTGCAGGGCAATGTGGACCCTGCAGTGTTGTTTGCTACTGAGTCTGCAATCGAAGAAGCTGTCAGGGACTGTCTAACCAAGGCTGGAAAGACAGGACATATCCTCAACCTTGGGCATGGAGTGCTTGTGGGTACTCCAGAGGAGTCTGTGGCTCACTTTTTTGACATCAACAGAAGGATATCTATATGACACACCGGGTGTTCTATATGAGCGCGTAGTCTATTTTTGCTGCTGTGTAAGTAATTGTTTGCCGCTGTTGGAGCATTGCCTGCGACTTGTCTGCCAGTACTGATTTTTATCCTGTGATTTGACATCGCCCTACAGCAGCTGGGCCAGGACTCCTGGCCCTGGAGTCATGTACGTTCTTAACATCTCAACATATGGTATCACATAACAACATAAATGGCAGTAGGCAGCTACTGCTGTTTATGGTGTCATGTACATACAATGCGCGTGGCATATGCTTAGTGACAATCACCACAATCATACCACTCATATTTCACACTACCACGTAGTTCACCACCGGGCTACTCTACCTGATCTACCTACTACTGCTAACACCCCGTCAGCTATGCAAGCATGCATACATGCGCAGTCACCTGCGGCACGGCTGTGTGGTTAGCGGCCACGACAGCAGTAGACTCAACGAACTCCCCCCTCTCTCCCCCTTGCCGCCGCCACCTAACTTACAACGCACTGCCATCGCTCGGCAGCCGCTTAGTCGTTAGGGTTTCACGTGCATACGTCAGCTTGACATCACACTAGCCAGGCAGTTGCTGTCTACGCCAATCCTGATCACACGGGCAGATGGAACTGCTGCTCCCCGTGTACTTGACCACGTCCGTTGCTTGGTCTTGTTAAATTTGTCGTAGTAGTGTAATACTGTGACAGCATGCGCATGCCTTTGGTAAGAAACCCCCAGCAGTCGACTTCCGTCATCACCAAAACAGTTCACGCAGCCACAGATGTCAGTTGACATCTGTGGCTGCGTGAACTGCTTTGGTGATGACGGAACAGGGCTGTGCTGTGCATGCCAATGCCAGCTCGCACAGCATGTCAACAGTATGACGAGGCACAACAAGGCCTCAATGTTGCACCGCGCACAAGTGCACTGCACTGTCCTGGCAAGTAAACAGACCAAACAGAAGAGTGTAACATGTCATGAGCATCTTGACATGTTGCAAATGAAGATACCGAGCGCGTGCCCAACTTGTTTCAGTGACATCAAAATTGTTGTGTCGAAGTGATGAACCTGCTACTAAGCTCTTGCATTGGGCGCCAGTCCCCTAGCACCCCGTCATGGTCAAGCAACTGCGCATGGGTGCGTTATGCGTCTGCCGCAGCGTGGGCTATGTGCCTGCGTGGACCGGGGAGCTGCACGAAGCAGGATGCTTGCACAGGCATCACGCCAGGCCATCAAGACATGTTGGCGAGAACCTTCTCCCCCATTTCTTTACAGCCAACCAAAGTCTGCGCATGCGGGTTGGATATGGCTCTAAATTGAGTTGAGATAAACATCACAACGACCCGATGCAATCTTACCTTGCCCTCCGACATGATGTCCCCAGTACGGTAGCCGGCGTCCAGTGTCGCCATCACTGCCGCCTCAATGCGCTCTGCTGCTTTGGGTTGATCCAGGGCATAGCGCAGCAGCATTGCAGCGCTCAGGATCTGAGCAAGAGGATTGGCTTTGTCCTGTGTAAAACAGCGTCACAATGTCACGTGCTGCCTCGGCTATGAACTCTGTCAGGCATGCGCCCCAAGCCAACCGCTTGAAATGACAAACCAACAACAGTACCTGTCCAGCAATATCTGGTGCTGACCCGTGGATGGGCTCGAACACTCCAGGGCCCTGCGTGAAACAGCAGGTTGGTGCCACAAACGAAGGCAATGACGTCACAGCTTGCTCATAGATTGCCACCATACCGACGAGCCGATGCTAGCAGACGGCAACATGCCAATGCTGCCAGTCAGCATGGAAGCTTCATCGGACAAGATGTCACCAAACATGTTGCTGGTCACCATGGTATCAAACTGTGCGCACCAGGCCAGTTGTCAGCATGGTCAATGCATTATGTTACACGCCATGCCACGCGTGAAGGCAACCGCCTTCGCGCGTGGCATGGCAACTCGCGCACCTGCTTGGGGTTGCGGATGAGCTGCATGGCTGCATTGTCCACATACATGTGCGACAGCTCAATGTCTGGGTACTCCTCCTTGCCAATGTTGATAACCCTTTCTCGCCAAAGTTGCGACACCTGTTGTGTGATCGGCGTTACAGGCGTATTACATCCAGATGAGCAAGGCAAGAGCTTGCGCTGGCTCAGTGCTAGCTCTCTCTCGCTCGCTCGCTCGCTCTGCTAGCTGATGAGAAAGCTATAACGCTTCAATCAGCAACACAAAACCTTACCTCAAGTACATTGGCCTTGTCAACGGACACCAGCCTGCCCTTACGCTTGCGAGCAATGTCAAATGCGACGCGAGCTATGCGGTCAACCTGAAACAGCCCTTAACACCTTGCGCACCAATGGCATGCTATGTAGCAAGGAGCAATGTCAAACACGGTGCAAGCTATGCGATAAAACTGAATAGCCCGTGTAACACCTTGCGCACCAGTGACATGCTATGTAGTAAGGCTCACGCGCACCTCAGTGGTTGAGTACACGTCAGTGTTGTAGCCTATCCTGTCGCCATTGGCATTCTCACCAAAACCTTTCGGCTCCCCAAAGTATATGCCTACAACACAACAGGTTAACAGCCTGAAGCCAACCACTGGAGCTGCAACACAGCAACCAGCAACATCGCAAGCTGCATTTCCATCTGAGTGCCCTCCAGGTGCTGCAACATCTCATACTGCACATGCATGCACTAAGTGCATTGTGTTCCGCCACACTACCAGCCAAGTAATGCCAGCCACAGACCTTACATGCTTTAGTCACAGCAATGACCATGTGTACCTCCAGTCAACTCGCGCACAACCATGATATCCACACCCGACACCACATCCCTCTTGAGCGTTGACGCATCAGCCAGCTGCAGGTGCGAACTGAACTTAGTGACCAACATGCACCAAGCATTAGCATTGATAAACCGTGCTAACATGTGTGCATGCAGTTTCCCAAGTCGAGATTGTGTATGCATTGACGGGTGCTAGTTTTAGTGAACCAGGTGGCAAACCTGAGGCAACACCACAGCAGGTCGAAGGTTGGCGAAGGCTTTGAGGCCAGCTCGCAGCCCAAGCAGGCCCCTCTCAGGTCGCAGGTGCTGCGGGTTGGAGTCCCACTTATACCCACCAATAGCAGCGAGCAGGACGGCGTCGGAGGCCTTGCATGCTTCCAGGGTATCGTCGGGGAGGGGGTTGTTGCAGGCGTCGATGGCGGCGCCTCCTATGAGCGCTTCCTCAAAGCCGAAGGACAGCCCCTCGGCCTTGCCCACGGCGTTCAGCACGTCCACGGCGGCGGACATAATCTCCGGGCCAATGCCGTCGCCCGGCAGCAGCGCAATCTTGAAGGAGGTCTTCCCCTTGCTCCCGCTAGCGGAGGCGGCGGCCGGAGCGGCCTGGGCGGCGCTGCTGGCAGCAGCAGGCCTCCGCACCGCACGCCGTAGCCTTGCGTTGCGACTCTGCTTGGCAACAGGCAGCCTATCACCCTGCTGCCACGTCTGCGTCGCCCCGACACGCATGCAGAGCGCCATTGTGCACGCCACCGCCGCCGCCACCGCCACCGCCGCTCAGGCAGCTGCAAACTCGCGCCAAACACTACTGAGATGAAACACCTCAGCATTGAGGATTAGTTCACTTCGGTCAGTAGTTCGTTCAATTGCTCGTCCAATGCGTCGGTCGTCTTGACAGTGCTGCAGCAAGCAGTGAGCGGCGGCGAAGGCGTGAGCGGTGTTTGCCAAGCTCGGAGGATGGACGACCAACGAGCTGACTGGTTGGCATTGCGTGGATTAAGACCCTTCACGACGCTGGTGTTTCGCTCGTGAAGTGGGCATCCGCCTTTCTTCTGCGCAAGCTTTTGGTTGACGTCAGCGACGGTAAGGGTGGGAGTGACGCTTGAATTGACAGCAGGCATGCTTGTGTCAATCACGTACAGCTTTGAACACCACTTCCTTTGGGTTTGTGAAACACACTCATGGCAGGTTGAGGTTAGTTGTTACAATCGCCAGCAACAGCACGTGGTCTTGCCCGCAAGTGCTATCCCTGTTTCTGTCTGTGGCTGAGGATATCTTTGCTAGGGTGTCATGCTTTCATGGTGTCATGCTGCAAGACTGACAAGCCCTCTCTCGCTCCTAATCTCATGCATGCATGTTTGCTGCAGCACGTCGTTTGTTGATGCTGTTGTTGGCGAGCTGCCGTAAAAGTGCAGCAAGCAGCTTAGCAGCATGCAGGCAGCAGCAGAGCACAACAGTCACACAGTTGAACGAAACTCTCTGCCATCAGAAGCGGCGACAACAGCAACCGCTGCAACAGCAGAAGACACAGTCAACAATGACAACAGCAATGCACCGTCACAGCCTACAACAGCAACAGCAGCAACAAGCAACAAGCAGCAGAAGAAGAATTCTTGGCCTGGACGTAAGAAAGCATCCAGCGGTAGCAAGCGAGCAAGGGAGGAAGGAGGAGGAAATGGAGGAGGTGAAGGAGCGCAGGTGGCCGCACACAAGCCGAAGTTCTGTCCAGGTGGTTGCGGGCGTTACGTGCTAGCGTACTCCCGTCACTGCGCTGGTTGTGGTTGGCGCAGGGTATGTGTGTAAGCGCACAGGAGGTGATGGTACTTCTCTCCTCTTAGACCCGTCCTGTTTGTGTACTAGCTTGCTTGATTGCCATGTATGCATTTGCTTTGGCAAGAACTTGGTCGTGCATGTAAGACTTGGTCAATTGCAGCCAACCAAGCCACACGATCACTTCCGGCTCTGTCCTGGCTGCAACCAGCGCATTGGCAGAGCAACCGTTGTACATGCAGCATGCGGCTGGCGAAAAGAAGGGCATGTCAAGAAGCCGCGCGTGATTACAAAACCCTGCCCCTCTGCGTCGTGTCGCAAGGTACATGAAAGTGCTGGTGTGATGCTGGGTCACACAACTTGGTTCACCCATTCAGGTTGAGAGTGAGCTCTCTCTTTGCTTCACAGGTTGGTCACAGAATACACAACAAGGTTGCGGCTTGCGATCGCTGCGGGCTTGTCATGCGCCCGGAATGCGACAGCACAGCAGCTTTGCTGCGCAGGCAATCAGACACCACGCGCAAGAAGAAGCGAACGCAGCAGCAGCAGGCCTCACAGTCTAACCCAACGACGGCCACAGAAACAACCACCTTAGCACTTGTTCCAGCATTGCAACCAGAGGTGTTACCACGCTCGCTACCTCCCTTGAGACACTGCACGAGGCCACAGCAGCAGAGGCCTCCAGCAGAGGCAGCTGTGCAGCTCGCAGCGTACAGCGATTCCGGCCTGCTGCCGACGTCTCTGCTGGAGGCGTCAGTCAGGCGCTTGCCTCATCACAACGGACCACAACTCGCCTATCGCGTGTGCGGCGCCATTGCATTGGACCTCCTGGACGAGGCCAACCGAGACTTGGAGACCTCCAATGTAACGGTGATGTTCTGTCCTGGCTTCAGGTCCACCATGATGGACGCAAAGGTAAAGTGTACTCACCAACAGTGCATGCATGCGCCAAAAAGCATGCTGATTGGCACACACACCTAGTTTTAAATTGCAGCGTGCTAACATGAGACCCAACTGCTGAGCAGGCTCAAGCGTTGGCAACGTGGGCAGAGGTCACCGGCAGGAGGTGCGTTCTGTTCGACTACTCCGGGCACGGAGAGTCCCTCGGACAATTCTTGGAAGGTAATAACTACTGATTCTCATGTGTTTTCAACACAATTGCTGCCGGCTCACGCATCATATTCATCATCAGGGTCGGCAACGCAATGGTTGGAAGACCTGCTGTCGGTAATGCAGGCAGCTGCACCCGGACGAGTGGTGCTCATTGGAGATGGCATGGGAGCGTGGTTGGCGCTGCTTGCTGCGCAGCGCGCACCGGCTGCAGTGGTCGGCATCGTGGGCATTGCATCCGCACCTGATTTCACTGAGGACTTCATTTGGAACCAGCTCTCTGATGCTGAGAGGAGGTGTGGCCTCGGTCGCAATATGCTGCTGGCCCTAGACACTACTGTTGTCCGCATTACACGTGTTGCTTGTGTCCAGGACTTTGCAGGAGCAAGGGTTGATCTGGTACACTCGGTACGGCCTGGACCCTTTCCCGTGCTCCCTCCGCCTCATTCTGGACGCAAGGCAGCATCTTCTGTTGCGCAGTGACAGGAGACTGCTCGTGAAGTGTCCTGTCAGGTTACTGCATGGCATGGAAGATCAAGTAAGGCTTGCACAATCTGAAGGGACCATCCAACATAGCTTAGATATTGTCTTCCAGTCTCATCCCCTGTGCATGCGAGTTGGTTGGTTTGCGCTGATCTGCATGTCCTGCACAGGAGGTTCCTTGGCAGCATAGCCTGCGCCTGTTGAACACGTTGGACGCTGCTGACTCCAGCGTTACGCTTGTGAAGGTGAGCAGTCATATGCCACACGAAGTTGGAGTTGCCGTATACCTGAAGTCGCTGAGTGCGTTTGTTGCCAGGGCGCTGACCATCATTTTCTTCGGACCGAGGATCTGTCTCACATTACGTCTGCACTGGAGGCCATTCTGGTGACCATCAATTGAGGACTTGACATGTGGCAGCGGCGTGGCTGTACTTCAGCTGCACATTGTTAGTTTAATGAAGCAGTCCACAACCTTGTATTGGCAAGGTGCCCAAGTCAGCATGCTGCGGTGGATCGGCTGCATGATGCTTGCAGTCGTTAGTGCAGAGTGCAAAGATGCGCTTGCAAGCTGCTGGGCGTAGCAATTGTAGATGAATGAATCTGGCCTTAGCGGTTGTAAGTGGATTTTGCCAGCCATTGCTGCATCATAGGTCATGTTCGGTAAATGTACGTTGCTTGCATGACCACTTTGGAAAAGGTGCTGTTGACCATCACACGGATTTGCTGATGAGATTTCGGCATATGCCCCACTCTTGTCAGCTGATTCAATAGCGAGTATTGCGTCGCTATGTAAGCCTGCAAAAGGTTTTGGAGGCTGCATGAAGGGTTGTAATCAACAATTCATGCATGATGAGTAAGCAAATACGACGATTACCATATCTGAGCGACTACAATCCCGCTTTAGACAAACCCCCCCCCCAAAATCCATGGGGGTTGTTGTATTAGGGCTGTATTTTGCCCGTAAAAGAGGGGTAACAAACCAAGCCCCCCACCCACCCACCCCGAGTTTCGCGCGGC
>RHPI01002402.1:885341-920623 GCA_009103225.1 Chlorokybus atmophyticus
GGGGGGGGGCGTTTTCCATTTGCACAAATACAACGTCATACGCGTTATTAAATCTGTATGCATGTTAAGTCTGTTTATATGCCACACGTATAAGGCTTATGAGCGGCAATTAATGCGTATCAGATTATGGTCCCCACGCGTACAACATCGTGGAGTCTTTAAGGTGATAGAGAGGATATACATCAAAGTAGTATGCACGGCTATTGCAAATCTTACTACAGTAAATTTACTTATGAAAGGGTGACCTCCCATATTATGGCGTAAATGTAATATTGCCTAATTGCTTTCATAAGCATGCACATTACACATTTGAATGCATTATGTAATGTATCACACTGGACATGGCTTGCAAACGCGTTGCGTTGAGGCTGCACATAGTGATGAAATCTTGAATACATGTAACACTTACGTAGTACCTCATATGTCAGTAGGGTGATGTACGAATTCACTTCCACTCGCCCTAACATATTCATCACATAAAAAGGGTAGAAATCTCTTTACTTATGAAGCAATCAACTACATCTCACTTTATAATGAGTCAATATTGCAACATATAATAACAACAACCCCGCCATGAGGGTGGGAAGGAATGCCTCATTCATCTTTACGGATATTTACCTTACTGACGTATACGTTGTTCTTGCAATGCAAACATTTTGCTTGCATTGCATATACATAGTGTGCGTATATCGCAATCGGCCAACACACAATGTTGTAGAGATTGTTTATTCCAAAATCAACATCACAATTTTGTGTGGTATTGAATTATTGGTTATGAACATAAATCTGTTTGTGTACATGTTACGTGCATGTGCCATGTCATGCACCGGTGCTCAACCACACACATGTGACTCACATCGCTTCAGACTCTGTGCTACAGACTAATTATGACAATCTGTAGCAAAGAAGCTTGAATTAAACTTGTTCACTTTCAGCTTGTTGATGCCTACCGCCTCGCCGCACAAATGCACATAGCATAAATTTAGCACGTAATGTAATAAGCGTCTAATATGATTGAAGTTGTCTACCTCTGACTCTGCTACATGTTTGTCTTACGTCTGCTGATTCTTGATATTTCTTAATGGGTGTGCATGACTGACCTTGATCTACACCTTATGCATGTTGTGAGTCATAGAGCACACTTGTGGTTTGTGCAGTGTCACAACTTGTGACACCACATCAAATACAAGGGTCATAGCCCATGGCACAAACTGTCCTACAATCTGTTACAGACTGTCTGTGGCACAAGGCTTGTGTACTCCGTAGGTCCTGGCCACGCTGTAGGCTAGGAGGCTGAACAGAAGCGCGCGCGCGCCAAATTGGAGCTCGCAAATTGCAGCACCTTTTTGCTTGTTTGTGTCCCCCGCCAATCAGTAGCCGCGCGGAGTTCGTTAAGCACGTTAGTGTAACGTGCTGGCCCCAACATCAACTACACCCACAGCCATATCGGCCGCAAAACGTTAGTTCTGTTCTCCCCTGTTTGCTGCATGCATGTGTGTATGCTTGTGCGCCTCGTTGACCTGGTTGCTGGCGGCGGTGGGGGCAGAGCAGCAGAAGGTGAAGGCGGGGCTGTTGAAGCTTGAGGATAGAGCTGGAATGACTGATGGAAGCGTGGCGCAGTGGGCCAGGAGCAATGCGGATGTGAGGTGTGCATTGTGGTGAAGATTAGGGTTGCTGTTGCTGGGGCGTGGAGGGTTGCTGCTGCTGGTGTGAAGCATGGCCAGGGGCGGTGCGGCTGCGGCGCCGCCTGCTTCAGGGGTGGTGTCTCCCCCTGGCAAGAAGAAGCTGGACGTGGGCTCGCGTGTGGAGGTGCTGCAGGCCGACAAGGGCCTGCGGGGCGCCTGGTTCGCTGGGGAGGTGGTGGAGGCCAAGCCGCTGCGGCGGTCGGTGCGCTACGAGGAGCTGCTTGCGGAGGACGGGGGGAGCACCCGCCTCGTGGAGACGATCAAAGTGGGGCCGGCATTAGACGGCCGCCAAGTCACTGAGACACGCGCAGTGTCCAGATCCCAGCGCTCGCGGCAGCATTTCCTCAGTCGGGTGCGGCCGACCCCGCCCGCCGCCTTGATCACGCCGTCCAGCCTTCGGCCTGGGGACTGCGTTGACGTGCGCGTAGACGATGCCTGGTGCGTTCAACTTCGTCATGCATGATGTGCACGGTGTACAGTTTTGCAGGGCGCTGTACTGGTGGCGTTGGGGGTAGGTGTATGTATGTATGGGTAGCAGCATGGGGTTTGTTGCTCGGTGTTTAGTTCACAGTGTTACTTGAGCGTCTAAAATTATGCCTCATTGGTTTTAACATATGCGGGGTGCGGACAGGCCTTGATCTTCTCACCTGTGCTACTGGGACTTGGTGCCTGTTTTCCCGTAAACACAATAGTTCACGTGCAGTTTATTTCTAACTGCAGCTCTCACCCGTTCCAGTATGCGCAGCGCATGCTGTATGCATGTTCCTGCTCTTTGTCAACGTGTCTACCAGGGGCTCTACAGCTCAAAATGTTTGGTGGTCGTATGTGTTATTGCTCGGCAACTGCATGCATTGTAAAGTACTGTGACAGAAGCTCCCAGGGTCTGAATCGGTGTTTGCAGCTCATTGCTTCGCGGAGCTTTGACGTTTTGTCTTCATCATGTGTGATGTGGTTGAAATAACTGTTGGATCCGTTCTGGTGGGCTGATGCCCTTGGGCGTGCTTGCAGAGATTGTCGTCACGTATCAGTTGCCTGTTATTCGTGGTTGTGTAACTTTACCAAGTTATTGGTGAGTATCGCAGTCAGTGCTCATGCTACCAGATTGCATGCTTGCCATAGCTTGCGCTTCTCGTCCTGCGTGCCTTCTCCTCGCTCAAACAAACTGTCCAGTGGACGCCAGCGTTTCAAAGGCATGCCAAGCACGCAACTTGTGACAGTGCCTGTGCGCTGTTCTCATTACTCGTCCAACTGCCGTACAGGTGGGAGGCCATCTTCGTGCAGCGTGGCAGGGAGGAGGGCAAAGGGTTGCTTTTCTTTCCGGACGAGCTGGATAGGCAGGAGCGGCCATACGCAGACATGCGACCCGGTCAAGACTGGGATGATAAGACTGGCATGTGGCAACCAAGGACGGCACCGGAGGAGTGGCATAGCTGGATGGCCAAGCTGGAGCCCATTGAAGCCGCAGAAGATTCTGCGCCCCAAAGCACCGGTCAAAGTGCAGACAGACAGCCGGCAGACATGAACGCCATCGGCGAGGCCGAGGATAAGTCCCTGATTCAGCGCCTGATTGAGGAAGGATGGAAGGTCGAGCAAAGCGCGCGCAAGCGCAAGCGAGAGCCGGAACTCTATTTCATTGAGCCTAATGGCACTGAGCTGACCTCAATCCAGCAAGTCCGCGCGCACATCAAGGAGCAGGACAAGGATGGCAACGTAGACTCGGGGGAACACGCAGGCGAGGATGAGCATGCTGCCAATGCCAAAGCTGCCGCCCGCAAGGCGGCTGCAGCTGCCGTTGTCCACAAGGCCAACTCAACTCCTAGAAAGCGAGGGCGGCCTCCAAAGAAGAAACCTGAAGATGCCGCCAAGCCTGCGGCCGCCACGACGACCACAACAGCACCTGCACCAGAACCAGCAACAGAACCGCAACCAGCTGCCCCACCTGCAGCAGCACCCATGGAAGGGTTCACAGAGCAAGTGTTTGCAGCCCTGGAGCCGTCAACTGTAGCTGCGGCACTGACGCCTATCGCCCCCATTGGAGGCCAACCAGAGGTGGACGCGACAGTGACAATGGAACAGGTTCTGATTGAAAATGCTACTCAGTCAGTAGCTGTTACCACTATCACTTCTGCAACAGTAGTCACAGACCCGCCGACGGTAATATGAGTGGATGCTTGTGTGAATACAGCTTAGGGGACATGTGAATAGCGCCTACTACAGGCTATTGATACCGAGACAGCTGATGCTGAGGTTAACGCACTGTGGCAGCACTACAGCGTTGCCACAGTGTACACCATTGAGCAATGCAGTATGTGGCACGCAATGAGTTGCTGTGTTTGACAGGTTGCACTTTGTGAAGTCGTAAGTAGCTTCACAACATGCAGAGGCTGAATGCATGCACTCCAGTCGGGAGAGCTCTTTGCAGAGTGGATGCCGTACTTACGCACTAATCAGCGAAGTGGCTTGGAGACGAGAATTGCGTGTTAGCAGCCATCTCCATCAACGCATCTTGATTGCAATGCAGCGCTATACAATCTGTACACCAATGCAGCGCCAACTTCAATGAAAGACATGGCTTAGCTGGCTTGTGACAATTGCATCTCGTTAGTAACCTTGTGGTCCTTCCGTTGCCGTGCAGGTGGGCCCGACGGCCGGGAAGGGGTGCAGCTAGACGCATTGCACAAGCAATACGCATCCTCATCAACACCTGCTTATGCGCTGCAAGTTACGTCAGATGTTTGCTGCACCCTCCCCATGCATTTGCCCATCTGGACACAGGCACATGCCTTCACCCGATGGTCAAGTTGGTGAGTGGTGGTTGTGGTGGGGCATTGCATGTTCATGTAGATTTGCATGTGCGAGTTCCTCCTTGCATCTTTTGTACAATTGCACTTAATGCAGCAACCATTGTAGGCAAATGTGATTGGGAACATGATCATATTTTATGTTGGGTAAACATTGATGCTTGTATTTGCATAGGGTATACATCGTAGTCATCCAAAGACACACACACATGCTCATTGCGCAAACACACAGTGTACAAGAACAAGTCAGCTCGAACAAGCAAATACAATTGTTACACCCGGGGCCTTCACCTACTCTACACCATGCGAAGTGCCATATGTGCTATGTAAGTGTCGTGCATCATGATGACCTCCTGCAAGAGGCAGCCGCAGCAACTAACGGCATAATCAACCTATGAATCACATGCATAAGCAAGGAATGGCAAGACAAGTGCGGTGATGTGCAGTGCGTGTTGTATGGTCTCCCGCCCATTGCATGCGCCATTTCGCGGTTGTGTATCCTTCATATGAATACCATTGCAAAAGATATTCAACAGCAAGAATATGCACGTAGGTGTATACTGATGTTGGGATCGATAAAAATAAAACTTAGTTACACCCAATACATATGCATTGGGTATAGGAAGACATTATGCACACGCTATGCCAAGCTTACACAAACACAAGCATAACACATAAAGCACTCTTTATTTACACCACCACCTAAGCTAAGCTACATAGGCTTTTCTTAGGCTAGGCTACGTGAATGCAATTGCAAGTGCAAGAGCGTAGGTAGGGTAGGCAGAGGAGCAAGGGCATGCGTTATTTAAACACCACACCACGGGGAAATCGTTGCAAATGGGATGCCAGCCATTGTCTTTGCGTTGTAAGTCATGAATGAAATGGGCGGTTCAACGGCTGTATTTGCAGGTCTGTGAGAATGCAAGCACGCTCATTAAGCTGGCACCGCACGTTGTCTGTTCATGCGTCTCCAGACCCTCTTCTACGCTTGTGTGCAAACGCACGGATTGCACTCGCTACCCTTTGCGCCCCATCACTTGCAATGCACCTATCATTAAAAGATTATTGTCACCACATTTTCTGTTATATAAAAGTTGAATTAGTTCACTTCCACTGAAGCATGCATTTGTCGCCAGTACGTACGCGAGTACTCTTAATGAAGTAAACATGGATACGTACGGTGGACACATAAGCATGGTACTGGTGTCTTTGGTACGATAGGGTTCCAACTTTTGCGTTTTGCTGAACATGATCAAGCTTTTCATCACACCATTACATTTGCCCAAAGTGAGCAAGAAATTCTGCAATTCGTTATGGTTTTAATAATGCATGTGTATCTTCCAATGGGTTAATATAGCATTTAGTTCATACAATTGTACTTTCTGATTATTCATAACAAGAGGGCACACACACACACACACACACACACACGCGCGCGCAATTGATAGCATTGATCAATGTTTGAATTGAGGTCCAGTATAATGTGTGTCTGCTGCGGGTGCCATACACATATCATACTATGTGCATGAACATGTGGGTGTAATGCAAATGCGAGAGCGATTGTTTCTTATTGCTCAATAATTACCCACATGTCAGTGCACTTTTTAGCAATAAGAGACGATTGCTCTCTCATTTGCATTCGTGTATACAATTGTACCATGAGTTTGTGCCTCTCACCATGAAAACATACAATTAGTTGGGAGAGCCTTGCAAAAATGCTTGCTATGTTCTATCTGACAATGTGAGTTGGAGATTAGGTTGGTGCCAGCTATCATTCGGCTTCAACAGCACATAGCCTACCCTGCCTGCTGCCCGGTTATTGTAATGGCGCGTACAGACCACAATGCCCGGCAATTGCCGGGCATCATGAATGCTTTGTGTGAGTCCATGATTGTGGTCGCAGTGGCTTTACTGAAGGGTTTGGCAACACTTGCATCGAGTTGTTGGATTTGCGTGATGATTAGGTGTGCGTGATGTTGTGACAATGGACTCTGCTGTGACCTAGTGGATATTGCCAATTTACTGGCTCAGTACACAACTCGCAGATGTCAACCAAGACACCAGCTTTACATGGCCATGTGTGTTACTCCTTGCTCTCCAAGCTGCACAATAAGTGCACCCACAAAACAATTACACACAGCATGACATGGGTAACTCAAGCTGTTGAGGTCCTTGGCTACATGCAATTTATACCGGCAGGCAGATGCACAGTAGATGCAGTCATGTCTACCGTGTTTCGCATCTCACAACCAAGCTCTGTGTGCATGACCCACCATCAATCTGCTCGCAGCTGCATAAGCTCCCAGACCATGCGCTGCCGAAAGTACTCCATGTTGTCCTGCGAAAAGGTAAACGGCGCATTGCGCGACTGGTAGTCTGCATACTTGACCATGAACACCCCACAATCGCAGGAATTCCGCTGTTCCGGGATGTCTTTGGGAAACACGCGCGGCCAATCGCTGGTGTCAAGCTTTGCGTCATCCTTGTGCGCCACTTCTTCGGTGATGTAGCGCGCAAGGTTCTCTAGGCAGGCTCTGTCCTGGCCTCCCATGGAGTCATAATACTCCAGCTTTCGGTTACGCATGTTGACAATAGCAAGGCACCAGTGAACTTGCTGGTGTATGGGGACAATCACCTTGTCGCAGTCCTTCAACGAATAGCCTAGCCTCTTTTTCAAAGTCCACCTACGCACGGCGCCATAGTTATACTGGCGGCCGTCTGCGAACAACTTGTTGTAGAAGAAGGTGTTGAAAAAATGGCAGCGAGGGTATGGCGACTGGCCCTTCTGCTGATATCGAGCCTGTCGTTCTTGCAAAAGGTGCAGGTAGAGATTGATGACTTCATCGTTGAGCCACTCCAACGGGCGCAAGCATGCCATCTTCTCGCGTGAGATCTCATATCCTGACTCTTTGTGTGATGTGAGCACCTCCTCGCGGCGACCTTTGCCATAAAGTACTCTGTGAACAAGAGCTTGTGCCTCCTCCGATAGTGGCACCAATGCCGAGTCCTGCGTGACAGCCAGTGTCAACAAAAGTAACCCGCTCAACAACTGTGCTGAGTATCAAGGAAAGATGGCCATTACCACAGCAACTTGCACAAAGCAACAACATACCCCCTGCATACCTCTTTAGGCTCAATCCGCAGCTCTGCCCGCAAAGCTTCCTGGTCCCTCAGTTGCAGGCGAGACAGCTTCAATGCTTTCAAGGAACCCTGGACTGCTTGAATCTCAAGGTTTCGAGGATCTGGGGACACTGTACATAACGTCTTGCTTTTCTCCAGCTCTGCCTTCAGACCTTGCACAGCCGCGCTGATTGCAGCACTGGGAGCGGACGTGGTGTTGGACTCAGGCTCGTGGCAGCGTGCAGTTGGTTGAGGAGAGGCAAGCGCGTGTACAGCCTCCACACGATAGGAGGGCAGTGAAGCACGTCGACCCCTGGATATTGCAACCTCAGGCACCATGCTCTGTTGAGCAGATGGGTCCGCAAGCAGTGTTCTGAGCGAAGCTGATGTTGTGGCTAAAGCTCTTCGACCCAACCAACTGTCAGTAGGGTGTTGAGCAAAAGCACTAAGCACTCTTGCGTAACGTTCCAGGTGCTCGGGCCTTGCAGGTGGGTGAGCCACGTGCTTTCGCCGTTGAGTGGGGACTGCAAAGTACTCTGGACCCTTCGCTTGCTCCAACGCCTCTCTTAACACACCTATATCATTGGGAGCTGCACGGGCCGCACGCACCGCATCCTGCTCCAGCTTACGTGTTTGCCAGCCATAAAGCTTGGCGAAGTGCTCTTGTTGCTTTGGAGGTCGCATGCTGCCTTGCCCAGCATTCCGTTGCCATTGGTGTTGTTGCTGGTGTTGGTGTGATGGCGCTTCATGCTGGCCAACGTTGTTTCCTTGGGCTACCCGTCCCGAGTAACTGCCTCGGCGCGGCAAGTACGCTGAACCATTGCCATAAGTTAACTGTTCAACTCCCTGCTGCTGATGGCGACCAGCATCATCATTCTGCAAAGCGTCGGGTCGATTATGTTGACATGGTCGTCGACGTCTGTGCTGCTGCCAGCCATCATCATTGTCGTGTAAGTCACTTGTTGCTGCAACCTCCATTGCTTGCACTGTCTGCGGACGCACGTTCAACTGGTTTGATGGACTCTGATGCTGAGGTGTATGCTGCTGCTGCAGCGCAAGAATGCCCGCAGAAGACAAACTGGTCGTGTTATCGCGTTGCGTTGGGTGCAGCTTGTAATTTGTCATCTCGTTCGTTCTGGTGGGCGAGATGCTCCGTGCACCGCCCGCAGTGCGGGCACGCTTTGCGGATGGCTGAGCGACTGTGCTCGCAAGGCGTTTGCGAGAAAGTGCGGGAAAGAACAGCTTCCATAGGCTCCGTGCCAACGCTGTCCCAAGTCGTCGCAGTGGTGGCAGCATTGACAGCGATGCTGTCACCCCATTAGCTGTGATCATGGGACACTTGTTAGCACAAGTATTACTGCATGGACAAGAATCTCACCAAGCGTGTGATCCCTGCACCCAAGCATTTGCGTAATTGGAGAAAGAGATGAGAGCATGCATGCACTACGCGCACTACACTGAACACTCACCAGGCAGCAGGCTGAAGCAGCAGTGCTTATCTTAGGGTAAGCATCAAGAGAGGAAATGCCACAAGGTTTGCATGCACGCCCTGTCACGAAGGAGGCGGTGAGTACCTGCAATGTATTTCGTATACGTGGGTGCTACCAAAAGGAAGACTAGCTAGGCTATGACGCCTGGTGTAAGCCCAAGTGCGAGCTGAACGTGTCTGTGGCTGAATCAAATTGGCGCCAAAAGGATGGCTTGGAAAGCAGGTTGGAATACAATGCATTTATTCGTTTGTAGTAAAACTCAGTCGTAACCGACGTGCAGTGGGCAATGCGGCACAAAACACAAAAGTAAGTGGTTGACCTTGACTCACCTGAAGAACACCACTACCAGTCTTTTCCGGCCACGTTGTACTGTTAGCCTATTGAAGGCTGACGACCAGCGCTGTAGCCCTTGCTGCTGCTGCCTCTGCAACCAAGATCACCGCGGCGGCGCTGCTCGCTGCTTGCGCCACGCCAGCTACACCCACGCCCACGACGTCACCAACCAAGCAGGCGATAATGAACTAGAAGCGTACTTGTTTCCCGCCCGCTGCAACGGACCAAAACGGGAGGCGAATAACGTTTGCAGACTTTTCAACCGCAGCTGAGCTGAATTAGGGTTTGGGCGGAGTGTCCAGCTGGCAGCTTGGGTGCATGTAAGGCGCAGGCGGCGCAGGTGTAGCCGCGTGCGCGTGGTTGGACGCTTGCTGAGTGTTGTGAGGACTGTGCTTTGGGGTTGTCGTGTCATTGAGTACTTCAATGAGGGCTGAGGGGGAGGCTGGTGTTGGCGCATGCAGCTGCTGCAGCAGGAGCAGCACCACCCCTGGGTTGTGATGCGCAGCATGCAGCGCTGTTTCCTTGGCGTGAATGATGTCTACGGACGGCCGACAATTAGATCCCTCGTTTGCAAAACGGAAGCGAACAGCTTTTCGGCTGGTCGAAGTAAGTCCTGAAATATACCCGTGTGCGTATTGACGACAGTGGGACACAATCAATCAACCTGGTGCAGTAAGCTAAGAACGCATGCATCGCATTGCGTGTTCCAATCGTGCTGTACTGGGAAACAGCATTGGTGTACGCGCAAATAACGTCGCATGGCATCATGAGGAGCAGATTGCATGTGTATGTGCCATCAGCCGTCAAGGATTTTACACAGTTATGACACAGTCAACGTGAATTCTGCAACAGTTAATGTTTGAGCCGACGACGTCCCACGGCATCCTAGCACGACTGCAGCACAGCATGCGTCCGCTTGCATCGCTATTGTGCATGCTTGCGGCAAATGTGTAGTATAGGCCATTCAGCAAGTGCCTGATAGCCTACACTTCATTTGCAAGTAGGGTTTTTGCTGTCTTAATCATCAACAGCATTGCGCATCTACACCAAATCACTGGAACACACCATATCAGTGGTATACACCATATCAGCCACTGGGAGGATAGACCTCGTTTTGATAGACTTGTTGCAGTGTTTAGCACATGCATGAGTGACATTCCCTTGTGGCGATGGAATGGTCATCAGTTTTTGAAACAACTCCACAGCCAGCTTCCCAAGTTCGCTGCGCTCATGGTCGGTTGCCTGTCACCAATCCTGTTGAACCTCTTTGTGACCGGTTTGGCATTTGTGGCAGACTGTTGTTTAATTGGAACTCTGTCTGCATGCATTATTAGTTGAAGTTTCACCGATTGTGCATTATCTTGTTGGGGCTGAGGTAGGCTGCACTGTGACTGATAGTCTTGGACGCTGTTGCTTCGGTAGGTGAACGGCGAACCTGCACTTCCACCTCAAATAAGCATCTGCAGTGCGGCGTTGGTGGCCGGAGGCGCGTCGTTGTTCATAGGAACAACTGATGGCCAGTTGCTACAGTTGTTGTTGCAAGAGAGGCAGGAAGCATCCACCACTTCCGTGCAAGCGCGGTCCATTGGGAGGCGCCACATTGGACGCAGGTGCGGAGGATGTTCACATGAGTATACTTGCGTTCAGCAGATTCGCCCGTTTTAACTGTATCAATTGCAGGCCAGTGGATTCCTTGAGCATTGTCTCTGGACCAGGAGTGGTCGCTGCGTTGTGCGATGGCGCGCTTCTGCTATTTTCAAGTGATAGGCTCGAAGGGGATGGCTTGCCCATTCCTGATGTCAAGTCGGCAACAGTTGTTCTCTCCATTCCCGGTCAGGACTTTCCTGGAGGGCTGGTCGTAGCTGGTCGCAAGCGGCTACTTCAACTTGAGGTTCTTACCAAGCATTCTATGGGTTGCGATCCTTTCCCTGTTGTTCGGTTCCAGTACAATTGCGCAGGTGCGTGGCCCAGGAGGAGCTGGCGCTGGTAAGCCGGCTCGCATATGTGAACTTCAGGATGAAGTGTTATCCATGGCCTGGTGCGGTGATGCGCTCGCGATAGCAACTCAGCATGGGTACTCATTGCTCAATCTGCGCACACGTGCATCAATAAAGCTTTTCGACTTGCCTTCAACCGGAAGCCTCCCTCTTGTCAAGTCTCTGCCCTCGCTCCAAGCTGCACTTCTGCTTTCTGAGAATGTTGGGCTGTTTGTAGAGCCCACCGGGCAGCCCCAGGCCACAACTGTCGTTTTTGTTATGGTGAGCGGTTTGCAACACCATGATGTGCTATGCCACATGGTGCTGACCTGAACTGCATTTGGTGCAGCACCCTTCCAGTATTGCACACAGCGCTCCATACCTCGTGGCCTTGCATAATGGCTATCTGGACGTGTATGACTATGCTAACAAAGGCAGGACACCTGCGGACGCACTTGTACAGACATTTGAACTCTCCCACACTGAGACGCACGGGTTGGTGCGTTTCTGCCACATCCATGCGGTGCGATTCATACAATGACACCGCTTCCATAGTTGACACATGTCTTATGTGCAGTTGATAGATGATGTTGACGGACAGCGAGTTTTGGCCATCACCAGCTCTACGGTGAGTTATCAGCTTTGTGGTGTTATCCGGTGCGATGGGTTGTCATCTTGTAAAGCTGTGATGAGCACCGTCAGCTACGGTATCCTGAACTTCACATCTGTTGCTGCAGCTGTGGTGCTTGTTGCCTGTGCTTGCTGAGGAACAAGTACGTGAGCTTCTGAAGAAGAAGCGATGCGAAGAGGCAGTTGCCATTGCTGAGGCCCTTTTTGCGTCGCAACAGTCTACCTTGATAGGCGGGGATCTACTGGAAGACTTGACGCGCGCAGAAGCCGGGTTTATCAGATGGCATGACCTGGATTTCAGTCAAGCGGTGAGACCACTGATCAGTAAATAGGCTGCAGAGCAAGTGCTCCTGCATCATGCTCAGTGCATGCACGCAGTGTGTAATGTATTCTCCCATTACCATCATTCTGTTCTCTCTCTATGTAGCTGTGCTTGTTTCGATGTTGGCATGGCTGCAGGACTGCTGTCCCTGACTTGTGCCATGTTCAGATTGAGCACTTCTTGCAATGCCCCCTGGTTGAGCCTGGCGAGTTGTTCGCATTTTTCCCCGAGTTCACTAGCCGGTACCGCCTGTTGTGCTGCAGTAACAAGAACCACCTCACATTCTTTCACGCTGATTGGCTGCTTGTGGCAGTTGGCGAACACGAGTGCCAACAAAAAGATATCTTGGCATGCACCCCGCCCCGCGCCGTCTCGCTGAGGTTGTGCAGAGTGGCTTACGCTCCTTGCGTACGGGTGTGGCACCGTGGCCCGCAGACCTGCCCCCTGAAACAGACTGGCGCAGCACAACGGACAGCCAGGAACACATAGACTACCATATTACACGTGCTAAGCGGAGTACCATCAAGTACCTCAACGCTGTGCGCACATTGCCTTCAGTCCCTTCACAGCAGCTAGCTGGGGTAGGTGCTGATGGCAACTGGTGTTCAACAAGCTGCCAGCATGCCAACAGTTTGCTAAGCTCTGGTGTGCAGGTGGACACACTGTTGCTGATATTGTTGGCAGAGACCGGTTCTTCCAGCGAGCTTGAGAAGTTTGCCTCCTCAGCAAACTCCTGCATGCTGGTCAGTGCATCTACGTGCAGATAGTTGCACTGGCAGCTTCAACATCACCTTTCAAACCGTCTGTTTCGGCAGAAAGAGTCTGAGGAGGTCTTGCGCAGCAAAGGGCAGGTCGCTGCACTTGCGCGTTTATTAGAGCAGAAAGGTGATCTGCGCGGTGCTTTAGGCATTTGGCAGGAGCTGAGTACCACCCATGAGGCGCTCGCACCCAGCAGCAATGTCAGCAATGTCATGAAGCAGAACACTTCAAGTGGCCTTGGTGTGCAAGAGTTCAAGCGTCTGCTTTCTGCTGTGGCGGATACTGCGTTTGTGCTAGAGCAAATACGCTGGGTACATGCAGTCTTGCCGAGCTCATTCACTGTTGATTGTTGCACTTTGTGCTGACAATTGGTTGTGTGCCTTTCTGGCTTTCTCTTGTGCAGCTCATCCCTACAGACCTGGACACTGTCATGGACATTGTAACCTCAACCAGGAGATCAAGTGCGCTGTCGAGCAACGACGTGCTTGCATTCTTCAAGTCGCACAGCAAAGAGTTGGCTGCGTTTTACCTCGAGTACATTGTCACAGAGCAGGGCATTGCGGACACTCAGCTCCACACCGAGCTGGCCATGGCTTTGCTGTCAGCAACGCTAGCAGCACTGCCCAAGGATAGGCCACAACATGCTTCAAAGACGCGAGACCAGCATCCGACAGATGACGTTCTCATGCCGCCCATACGACAGCGCCTGCTCCATTTTTTGAGAACCTCTGCTCACTACAGCGTCGAGGACGTGCTTGCCAAAGTGAAGCGAACCCAGCTTTATCATGAGCAGGTGGTGTTGTATGGCCGTACCCGGCAGCATCAAGAAGCGCTTCGGGTGCTGGCTCTTTCTCTGGGGGACTTTGAGGGTGCAGAACGATACTGCGAGGAACATCAGGATGAGGACACGCATATGCTGTTGCTCCATATTTACCTTATGCCTGGCCAGGGGCGTGAGGCTCTTCACTCGCAAGCAATGCGATTGTTGCAGCTGCATGGTCGGACACTCGACCCAGTGCAGGTGCTGGACTCGCTCCCAGCAGACATCCCACTGGGTCTTATTGTGGAGACACTGGCGCGCATGCTGCGTGAACGCGTGCATCGCCAATACCAGGGCCAGATAGTGCGCCAGCTGGCACGCGCAACTAGCCTCACGGCTATGGCAGAGCATGCGCAGGAGAGGTTACGGTCCACCGTCATCACAGACGAGCGCTCCTGTCTCAACTGCCACACGCGCATCAGTACAAAGCCCTTTGCCATCTATCCCAACGACCACCTTGTCTGTTACAAGTGTTTACGCAAGTTCGGTGAGCATGTTGACCCTGTGAGTGGAAGAGATTTTCGTACAGGACAAGGGTAAATCGCTGCTGGACACAGATGTGTAAGTTCTGCAGTGTCTTGGTTGTCTCTTTGGCGGCTTGTGTACAAAGCTTGGAATGCCGAGTATGTGTCTCCAGTGATGTTGCTAGCATCAGCACACTACTACTTGCTTCCTGGCATAACACGCGCCAAGTGCAACGGCAGCTGGGTTTTGACTGCTGCCTGGATCGCTGCTGTACCGACAATGGTGTGCTCTTTGAAACCGCAGGCAAAGGCATGCTTGATACTGTGTCTTATGCATATGCCAAAAGCTACGGGGGATTGCTTGATACTAGCTTGTGCCCTGCAAGCATGCTTCAAACATTGATGCATAAGCTAAACCAATCCTTACACCGTTTGGATTAATTGGCAGTACTTCACTGCGCTATTTGCTCCCTACCACATACTGATGGAATGACGCCACACAAGCACAAGCAAGAAGTAGATAGAGCTGTAGGGTTGAGCCTGGTGGGCTGGGCTGGGCTAAGAGGCATAAGATACAACAACTGCCATTAAAATAACGTATTACTCATCTGCCCTTTTCTCAGCATGGAAGCAGCACATAGATTGAACGCAGCCCCTGCCTTTGTGCAGCTGGTTGGCGTGGTGTTTGCACACTGATGTATGAGCGTATGCTCTATGCATGCAAAGACTGTGGCAAGGATTAGCAAATTTTCCCAATTGCATATGACGTTGTCTTGCACATCCATTCAGCCTGTATACAACCTATGCACAGGTAACTCTACCCGTTCATAAGCTATGATGATGGTCACGCACCACGCACATGCACACGCACACGCACACGCACACGTGCACGTGTAGAGCACAAAGGATCACAGAGAATACACAGTACAGATGCAGCACACAAACATGGCACACAATACACACAGTACACACATGCACATAGACCAGCACCAAGCACAAATGCAGAGCCCGTATGGGCAGGTAGTGCACTACTAATACACATGTATGCATGCCAAACGGGGAGGTCTAGACTAGGGTAGCGTAGTGAGGTTAGAACCAACAGTGTGTATAGCCCGGTGGTTGTGTTGCAATGTGCTTGCATGCTGTTTGGCATGCTGTGAGTGCTGTCATGCATGCACCACCCGACCCCGCCAACCGTGCGTAACTGCCATTTATGTAGCGGCCCTGCGCGGTGCAGTGCCGACGTGGCACTGCACTGCGAGGGTAGCAAGAGACGAGGCAGCGTGAGCTGCCTGCATCGCACAGCTGGTGGGGGAGAGGGAGAGCAGGCGGGAGGGGTCGTCGTGCTTGCTGCTGCAGTTGCTGCCGTTGTCAACAACGACTAACACAGCCCATGTGGGCAGGTAATTGACCACTGACATGCATGCATGCATGTCTAACGGGGAGGTCTAGAGTAGTCTAGTGAGTTAGGTGTGAAGGAACAGTGTATACAAGGTGTATGGTACTATGCCAACATGCATGGTGTGCGGTCAATGTGTCTATAGCCCGGTGGTGTTGTATACTAGCGTGCTTGCATGCTGCTTGGTATGCTGCTGTTTGTGTCATGCATGTCTAAAAGACAGGCACCAGTAACATACATGATGGGTACTGTGCACGGAAATTCGAGCAAAGGTGACACACGCAAACCTAACCTTGGCAATCGGTTGTTGGCAAGCCCGCCAAGCTGCATGCACCATGGCACACCCTATATTTGCCTCACTCATTCACCTCACTCTCTAACCTCACCCTGTGCTCTCCTCTTAGACCTACTTCCCTGCGTGCATGTTGCTTACTCTGTACTTCACACTCTACGCTCGTGTGGGCAGGTGAATACAATCCATGCTTGCTGTATGACTGACGGGGTAGGCTAGAGTAGGCGTAGGATAGAAAGTACTAGCCCGGTGGTGAATAAAGTGTGGTTGATCCTGAGTATGAGCGTGATGCATGTCATTGACATGTGTGAGCCCACCATGCATGTCGGCATACCAGCACACCCCCTTTGTACACTATTCCATCACTCCTTAAGCTTGCACCTAGCGGTTATAGTTTGATAGTTGATAGAGCAAGCTGGAATCCGTGCACCTACCCTCCGCCAACGTGCTCGTAGGTGCATTGTGTGCGTGCAATACGTGTGCGCCACTGCGGGTGCCCTATGCATGCAACCTTTGGCTGTTCGAAGACTTGGGACTCGCAACGCCACCCACTGTTGCAAATAATCACAGCACCTTCAATGACGTATCAGCGCAAGCTCTAGCCGTTATCGGTCTCTTTGTTTTGCATACGCGGCCAGCTCGCGCTTATGCCTGATTGCTAGATACCCGCGTGCTGTGGACGTTACAATGCTACCCACAAAACCCAGAAGCATGGCTGCAACGACGTAGTTCCACACCGACGCAACTGTCCAGCGCTTTGCAGGCAAGTTGTCCTGCATGGCAACGCAGTCAGTATGCCACATACAGGATCTGCACACGTGCATTGACTGGAGACGTACCTTCAACTCTGGTGGCACAGTGTACTTCTCCTTTGTGCTGTCAATAAGCGCATCAATCTTGGGTAGAAGCAGCTCACCATACGGCAGTGTTGGCACAAATCTATCAAGGAAACTCTGAATGCGATGCAGCTGTGTGGCATTGAACACCACAATCATTGCCAGCGCCTGGCAAGAGAGCACCTCAGGTCAGAACTAGGTGTTGCACATGACCGTCTACCATTGAAGCCAAGTTAGACATATACTCAATGAAGACGACATGCATCTAGGCATAGCTCACTTGTATATGAACTTTCACAAACGCCTTGCCAATCATTGTTGCAGAGAAGAACTTCCAGAAAGGTACTAACAAGTGCCCACATGTGATGCCCGCCAAGTCAAACAGTGGGTTCGGAACCTGTGTAAAGCAGGGCATCAGCGTCACAACACCGACCTGTGCTTGTTCTATGGCATGGGGGTGGGACAATGGACTGCACATACCGAGGCGAACAACAGGATTGTAAACCACCCAAACTGCTGCGCGTGTTGAGCGACAAAGGCCTGCGCGCGATGGAAAAGCCCCGACTTCTTTTGATGCGACAGCTCTTCAAGCTCATCCAACTCCTTCACGCGCTCACCAGACAGACGCGCTGTGCATGTGCCAAGCTAAATCCATGCGTTATTCAGCACATACCTACCAAACAGGCCAACCAACCTGCTCGAGAGACAAAGTATGGAGGAAGCTCGCCGAGTGCAGTGCCTAAGCCCCAGAGGATGGCTTCTAACTGTACCGATCTTAAAATATGGTACACAGGGATTGTGAAACAATCCCACTCTTCGCCCCAATGGGCATACTGAGGTGCGCCGAACTCCACACATCGCCGGTGCTGTGATGGGCCATGCATCAATGACATGGCTGTTGACCATGCACAAGAAGAGATGCACTGTGTTTGCCGACATCAGGCTTGTATGCATGTTCTTGCGCGCAGTTAGAAGCACACATGCACACCTGCCAAGACGCATCGGAGCCCCATTGCGCAGTGTCATACGGCGCGGACTTGAGATCAACTCTGCCACATTGTGTCGCCTTCAAAGTGAACCGCATGATGTGCGGTCCAAGATATAGAACAAACGTGTGCAAACCAGTGCCTGCGCCCCATCACAAAGTGACGGTTAGGTCCAACATACAGGATGACAGTCTGCAGGTAGAGCATTGGTTCATTGGGTTTGCTTTGCTTGATTGCCAACTTACCCAACCCTATTGACGATGCAACCCCAAGACCAACCCAATAAACTACAAAGCGCCCATAATAGTACGCAGTCAGAAGCGCCTGCGACGAAACAATACGATGATATACAAGCAGAGGTAGAAAACTGTACAAACGCACACATCTGCAGATAGAGTGTCAGGCTCAATGTTACCTGTTCGCGCTTGCCACCGGCTTCATATGTAACAATGCAGGTGATAATTGTCAATGTGATCGGTATCAACAACCACAAGTGCTTAGTAAGATATTGGTACGCCGCTAATAGGTTTTCCCATGTTGCCAGCGCAAAGTATTTGAGAGTTACGATGGGGCTGCGCCAAAGCCCCAAACTATCGCGCAGCTTTTGTTGCTCGGCCCGCAGTCCTGTGCAGCACAACAGTAGACCACAACTTTAGCACAAGCTCTGCTTACAATGTGTGCCTCGACAACGCGCAACCACAACGGCTGTAGGTCGTCGTACCACCATGCCTCTCTCTTCAAGTGTTTGTGTGAAGCAGAGGGACATGAGACGAACAACTGTGCTGCAATCGCATTGACGTGCAATCTAGCATTACCTTGCGGAAACGGTACAAGCCGCTCTACGCAGATCACATTTGCACAGTGCACACACGAGAGCTAGCGTGCATGCTGGGCTCAGTCACGCGCCATGCATGCACACCACGGCGTATGACTTAAACCAGCGGGACTTTTGTTGGAATAGATCATCCACCGATGCTTACAACCAGCAAGGGCGGAATCGACTTACTTTGCAGCCTCACGTCTACGTCGCCATTCTCCTGCTGCTGCCTCTGCTGCCCATCTGCGCCCTTTTTGCTAGCAGCGCTGCGATCGCGCACGCTCATTGCACACTAGTTGTGTTCTCTCCGGCCGCACAGCTCAAACTAAGTACTCCACCTAGGTTGCCGCCCACACCAACCACAACCACCACGAGCCAGCAGCAAGCTTCACTTTGCAGCAGTCTCCAACCACCCTCACCAACAACAACCCCTAAAGCGCGAAACACACGACCCTACGCAAGGCGCTCCTGTGTGCCTGTCCACGTCGTGGTACTCGGCGGCGGCGGCGGTGGCAGCGCCAGCTACAGCGAGCCGCCGACGACAGCTACAAGTAGCAGAGCAAAGAGGACCAACCTTAAGAAAAGCAGGCAGAAGCGAACCTCAGCATGATGCGGCAAATTTTATCGCACAATTCCACCGGGCAGAGCGAAGCGTTGCTGTGAGCGAGATCCGGATTCGTCAAACTGGTCGGCTGAATCCGGAATACATTTAGGGCTAGTGTCTAACTCGCCCTCCGAAATGGCCGAGGCGTGGGCGTTCAGGGCGGTGGTGGCGGCGGCGGCGGTTGCTCTGGGTTGGTGACTGGCTGATGTGGACTACAGCCCACCCGTGCAACTATTTGAGTGTCTTGCGTTGAGGTTGTTTTCAGCTGAGGGTCTGACGCTCACGTCTTCATCGAGCTGATTGCACTGCAGGTAATTGCAGCCACTGCTCCGGGACTTTGGGTGTTGATGTAGGCTAAGATGTCGTGGTGAGGGTTGGTTAGTAGCAGCGCCATGCTTGGAAGTTGCCATGTCTGTGAACCGGGTGCGCCTGGAGGTTGCGGTGGACTTGTCCCTACGCCAGCTCCGGGGCACAGTCGAATGGGAGCTACCAGCAAGCACAGCGTTTCCTTTACCTGTTTACCTTGTGCCACCTGCGGAGGTCCATGGCATCCTCCTTGATGGCAAGGCCGTTCTTCCTAGGGAGGATGGTGCTACAGCAATCACTGGTCCAGCACGCGCGGATCCAGTGAGCTCAGCGATTGCAGCAGCAGACGCATCCCGTGCAGCTTATGCGGCATGGCTGCGGCTGAGAAAGACGCCTCGGCTGCAAGTACAGCCTCTGGAAACAGTCAAGCTTCCCACAACCGAAGGGCAAGAGGCAGCTGACGCCCCTGCAGCCACAACCAAACCACTACAGGTAAATCGCTTTGCGCAATGCATGCGTAAGGGAGGCTTCATACATGCAGTCATGTTCGTGTTTAATTTGCGACCCAACGTACAGAATAGTGTATACAGACTGTCTAACGCACTTGCAGTTCGCTCTTGGCAATCGGGACATGCAAACATGCGCTCTTGTGTTGTAAACCTCTAAAAAGTGCAGTTTACAAGTACAGGTATACGAGTACACATAATGCTGTTTGTGTAAGGATGACTTGGCCAAAGTGTCATGAACCTGTATACCAACAAATGTAAGCGTGTTACACGATTGTCCTGAATTGCCATGATACTGGAACATTGCCAGATGCGTACATCTGTAAAAAGTTTCAAGCGCAATCGCGCTATTGCGCTTGACCCATTACATCTGCAGATAGACTTTGGGATGCCAGTGCAAGGCATGCGCTTGGACGCTGAAGCAATGCTTGCAGCAGGCCCGTGGTTTCCCATGCCAGTTTTGCCAACTGGTGCTCTCCTGATTCCAGCGCTGGAACTGGCCATCACCACTGGAGCACAACACACTGTTCTCGCGCCTGGTACTTTGGTGTCGCGGTCGGCAGTTGACGCAGCTGGCACGTTGCACTGCTGGCGGTTCCGTGTGAACCATGGATTGCTAGCATCTGACGTCACACTAGTAGTGGGTAGTCTTTTGGTGCAGCGCTTGCCAATTTCGGGCCAACGTACAGTTGTAACCGCCTGCCCTGTCCACCGTGAGAGCCTTCTGGCACCCTCAACATCTTTCCTCCCGGCAATGCTGCAGTGAGTGCGTTGCTTTCTTGTTCAATTTTGTGACATCAAGGCAGCTTGCACAGGATCTCCTCAATGGGTATGGTCAACTTGTTTGGTTCCTCGTGCAGGTTTTTTGAGGAGTTTTTGGCATCACCTTTCCCTGTACAGTACTTCTGCCAGGCTTTTTTGCCTCCAGCACTTCTTCGTGGTGTCACGGCTGCTGTATCGTTGGGTTTGAGCCTGTTTTCAGATGAAGCAATGTCAGTACCTGGATCGGTTCAGCGTGCCATGGATGCTAGGTGCGTGGCAGCAGAGTGCTTCAGCCAGCAGGTGTTCGGGCAATACATCTACCCGGAGACGCCAGCGGACGAGTGGGTTACAGTCGGGCTTGCAGAGTTCTTGACTGGGATGTACATTCGGCACATGTTTGGGAACAACGAGCTTGCATGGCGACGACAGCAACAGTACACAGCTATCTGTGCTGCTGATGGTGCGGGTGACTTGGCGGCACTGCGAGAGAAAGGCAGAACTTCTGATATACTTCCCGGCGAACGGGGTCCAGTGTGGCAGTGGAAGGCAGCAGCTGTCATGCACATGCTGGAGCGCCGTATGCAACCGGATAATTTCAAAAGGCTGATGCAGCGGTTGCTGGCTGATGCTAAAAGCGGTCAGCGCATTGTGTCAACACGATCGTTCCTGCGCCTGGTAGTGCATATGGGCGGCTTGAATTCCAAAGATCTGAAGGACCTGGTGGCGGCGTGGATTGACGGCCGTGGCTGCCCGCGCCTCTATATGGCAGTGGCATACCATTCCAAACGTTCTGTTCTTGAAGTGGCCATGAGCCAGGTAAGGTGTTGTTCTACAGGTACATGTAAGAATGCAGAGTCTTTTGACTGACCTGCATTTTCCATGCGCAGGAAGTAGCTGCTGGGGGACCGCGTGAATCTGTAGCAGCTTTGACCGGATGGGTGCCAGCTATCACGCTTCGTGTGCATGATGCTGAGGGTTTTCACGATCAGCCCGTTACGCTCCCTGATTATGGGTTCAATATCGTTGAAATTCCTTGCAAGGGCAAGCCACTCAAGACTGGGCCAAAGCCACGCTCACGCAGCGCCCCAGCGGCAACGGCAACGGCTGCGGAGGAGTCTTCAACAGTTGAGCGCGATTGTCCAATACAGTGGGTGCGCGTTGACCCAGAGTGCGATTGGCCCTTGCTCATACTGGAAGCCGTGCAGCCTGAGCGCATGTGGGCCAACCAACTGGAACGAGAGCGTGATGTCATTGGGCAATCCTTGGCCATTGAAGCTCTCAAGGCGTTGGCAACAACCCGCCCCTCTTATGCCGCTGCCAATGCCCTTCATGCATGTCTGCAAGACTCAAAAGTGTTCTGTCGCATCCGAGGTGAAGCTGCGTTTGCCCTTGGGCGGACAGCCTCAGCAAAGATTGCGTACTTGGGGCGCGATCTCCTGATGAAGTTCTTCCGCGAGCGCTGTTTTGACACAACCGGGGTAGGTCAAGTATTGCCGGAAGATGCAGCTGATTTGGCAGAGTACTTCGTAAACTTGAACCTGCCATCGGGGCTGGCAGCGATACGTACTGAGGACGGATATAGCGACCCTGAGGTCATTGACGCTCTGCTTGACCTCCTGGAGTACAATGATGGTGGCACCTCAGCGGACAACAGCATGCTGTCCGCCACCTTAGACGCTCTCGGGTCAACAAGGCCTCGTGATCCTACACAGCTTCTGCGTGCGATTGATGCCATTGAGCGCTGCATTATGCTGGATCGTGTGCTGCCTTCCTTCCAGAACAGCATCCTATCAACAGCACTGAAGTCTTTGGCCTCCCTGTCTACCAATCGCATATCTTTGGCACGTCATCGTCATCGGGATGCTTTGGCAGAGTTTCTAGCCCAGTACTGTGTACCCAAACAGCTGCCTGCAGTGCGCTTGGCAGCGGCCTGTGGTATTGTCCAGCTGCAGGCACGCATTAAAGGGCTCGATGCTGCCATAGCACATGGAGTAGGGCTGGCTGCACAAGAATCTTCCATTCATGTGCGCGTGCAGCTGTTGGACTACATTGCTGTGCAGTTAGCAGCTTCAGACCAGCGAGGCCTTCTTGATGATGGTGTGGCTCAGAATGCGTTGGGCGTTTTGAGCCAATGGGCTGCTGGAAATGAAGGTGTAGAGAGCACTCCCCTGCAGCACAAGGCGTATGTGCTATTGCAGCGGCTTGCCGCTAAGCCTGTGGTATACACGCTGCTCGAGCAGAGCAAGCCAGAACCACAGCCCAAAGCCAGTGAAGCAACTGCTGCAGAACCATCTCGAGCGTTTTCGGACGAAGTTGCAACCTTGCAACGAGCAAGCTCGGATGTCAATTCCCTTCCAAAGCGCTTGCCTGTAGTGAAAAAGGAGTACAGCGAGGAAGAAAACAAGCTTCCACAAGCTGTACAGGCAGCGCTGGTTGATGCACATGCGGCCCGAAAGCCCACATTTGATGCAGAGGCTGCCAAGGCTGCTTTGCGCATTCGGCCATCCTCTAGCCTGTCACCTCAACCAGAATTGGAAGCTACTACGCCTGCTGTTGCCGAGGTTGTTGCAACGCCAGAAACCAAGCCTTCCGGTTTAAAACTGAAATTTCGGGTGGGAGGCACACCCTCCGCCAGCGCTGCTGGTGCACTTACATCGTCGGGTAGTACGCTGCGGCACGCTGGCGATGCCGCCGCAGACAGCACTGTCGACATGCCTGCGAGAAAGACATGTAACAAACAGCTGACAACACAAACGCCGCCATCTTCATATAGTGAGTGTCATACTAACACCACTGCACTATGCGTATGTTTTGCATACATTCTGTTGACCCTGGCTTGGCGTTGGTGTGGCTTGACTGTAAATTGTTTTGGCCACAGGCAAGGCAAATATGTTGGAAGCAACTGCATCAAACGCTGCTGCACAGCTCCTCAGCAGCCAGGATATGCCGCCTATCAAGCAAGTGAAGGTTGAGTTTCCTGTGGTTATACCTGGGCCTGCACAGGAGGCGACGATTGCTGCAGGCATGGAGGAAGGTGAAATTGCAGATGACATGGAGACTGCACCTGAAGCCACACACGCTCCTGAAGTCACAGAGAACCCAGTGTCCATGCCCAATGGCAGTTTGCCTGAAGTCCCACCTGTGACTCAAAAAGGTGCAGAAAGCACTCCAGTGCAAGCACAAGAAGAGCGGC
The DNA here is from genome assembly GCA_009103225.1 of Chlorokybus atmophyticus. Classification (NCBI taxonomy): domain Eukaryota; kingdom Viridiplantae; phylum Streptophyta; class Chlorokybophyceae; order Chlorokybales; family Chlorokybaceae; genus Chlorokybus; species Chlorokybus atmophyticus. The sequence continues at coordinate 909,443 of RHPI01002402.1, forward strand.
GTGCCCGCAAGCTGGAAAAGCGTAGGCTCAAGGACGAAAAGCGTCAGTTGAAAAAACTCCGCAAAGGACATGCCCAAGCTGCCGACGAAACTGCGCCTGATAAGCGAGCAGCTTCGCCTCCCTCCAATGCAACCAGATCTGATGATGGCTTGCGACCATCAACCTCAGCGCAAAAGCCACGGTCCCTTAATGCTTCTATAAAGCGCAGCGCACAGAAGGCAGCCGGCCCAGTCATGAGCACGCACAGTGAGCAGCAGCCGACAGAAGCGTCTCGCGCGCGAGGCCTGCCGATAAAGGAGGAGTTTTCACTGGAGTTGACCAGCCCAGCACGGACGCCAATAGTGCCAGAAGCATTACCTTCACAAAAACCATCAAGCAAGTTGCGAGTGGTGTTGCGGCCTGCGCAAGCTGATACAGCCTCTGAACAAACAGCCAACCTGCCTCCAAAGCCTGTGCCTCAAGGAGCCAACTTGCCAAGGTTGAAAATCAAGTTGCCTGTCCCTGCACATCAACCATCACCAGCAGCAGCAGCACCTGAGGCACGCTCAGAACCAGGAGAAGGTGACCGCAAAGTGGACAAGGAGGAGCGCAAGAGGCTCAAGAAGTTGCAGAAAGAACAGCGACGTGGGCGGGAAGGGCAATCGAGTTTGAACCTTTCAGGCAGTCTCGAGGGCATAGGTGACAATGCGGTCAGTTCGGATGCTGATCCCAGAAGAAAATCTGCTAAGCGGTCCCGTCACATCTGAGTGTTGCAGTAGGTGGGCTTAGCGTTCTGTACAGTCATACGCATGCGCAACTTAAAGGTTGCGCATGCGTATAATGAGGGTGCTTGTTGATTGCCCTGCATTTGGTGCGGTAGCTGGAGGCGTTCGTGCAGCCAGTAGTACGACCGCTGTTGGTGCAGTGGCATCCACTTCTGCTTTTGGCGGGTTCAGCTCTGCCTCACGTTATCTGTTCTAGCAATCAATGCTGCCGCCTCCACGCCTATGTTTGATGCAGCCAGGAGTGCGCCTTTCGACGCAGCTGCCACACCGACAGTATGCTTTCAAGCTGCAGCGAGCGGGTTTCTTTTTTCGGGGCCGCGGTAATGCTGGCAACTGCAGCTTGCTGGTCATGCGTTCGGGGCATCGACACCCTTCAGTGTTGCATCGATCCCTGCGTTTGGCGCTGCATCCATTCCCGCAGCATTTACACCTCCACTTGGCGTAGTGTTGGGTGCTCCGACAACTGCAACATTTGGAGCTGCTTCTACGCCAACATGTGTGTAAGTTTCGGAGCATCCTCTGCCCCTGCATTTGGCGCGACGTCTGCACCTGCATCTCAGCACCCTCCGCGCCTGCTGCAGCAGCATCCTCGCCATTTGCCGCCACTGGACAGCACACAGCATCCCAGTTGGCACCGGCTTCAGCTCCTACATCCGCGCCCTCAGCGTTCTCCCTGACTAGCAGCAAAGCAGCAGCGAGTTCTGCCGCCGCAGTCACGCACGCAGCTGCCCGCGCCCCNGGCTCTTTGGGCACGTAGGGTTGTCCTCTGCGCTCGGCCATCTCTCGCTCCAGCGTCCACGTGGGGTCTTGAGCCAGCTTCTCCTGCTTGTACTTGCGGAAGCTATCTGCGCGGGCGTCGTAGGCGTCCTCCGAGATGCGGTACTTTTCCACGAGGGTTAGGTCCTCCAGCTGCCTGTTGGCGGAGACGGAGTTGGGGTCCATGTCCTCCACGTGGAGGGTGTCGCCCTCCTTCAGCAAAGCGCCCGCCTTCAGCGGCCTGAGTTTGAGACCATCACTGCCAAGGCCGCCACACAAGGTTAGTTGCATGCCAGTCTTCTAGCAAAGTCGTAACACGTCATGTGGTAACATAGCAGCTGTGGCAGGTACTACTTCAGCGCCTCTGTCATCCGGAGCAACACCAGCATCTTCCTTTACAGCAAGTGGCCTCATTGCCAGCTGCGGGTGCGTGTCCATAGCAGGCGGCTTGCCTTTGGGTTGGTTTTGATGGCACCAACATCGCCTTCATGGACGCTGATTCCGTCGCCGTCGCATCGCCCGTGTTCTCTTTTGCGAGCTTTGGCGCGGCAACGGCAACCAGCACATCTGCAAGCATGCCAGGTAGGCATCCGCTGTGTCTTGCTTGATGTTGAGCACAACTTACTTGTTAGCTTGAAGAGTACAACATGGTAGCGACTTATGCTGTGGTCAGCATTTTTATTCCTTTTTCTTTTTGTTGCAGCCGTACCGAGCTCAAGTGCCAGCCCGTTCTGTGCCCGCAGCAGGCAGTGGAGCCGCCCAGTTGTCTTTGGCAGCGCCGTCCGCAGCAGCAGCGGCGGAGACCTATACCGCCGCCGTTGGTGGCGCCACCGCCAGTGCAACTCATCAGGCCGGAACTGCATTCTGCATGTCCACAACAGCAGCATTTGGCAGAGCTCATCTGCAGCGGGCGCATGGCTTCGTTCTAGACTGGCACAAGTTGACTTGTGCACATTCTGTACAAGAGATGGTATGCTAGATTGAGCACATGCAGTGTGCATGTGTACAGCAAAGCATTTTAAAGGCTGGCCGTTCAGTTCAGTGCAACCAGCTCTGGTAACATGGCTGCCTGCCACCTCTGGGCTTCTCTCCATAGCATTTGCGCTTGCCAAATGTTTTTACCAGTGTGTTGAACTCCTGTTTACACGCATGCCTCAAATTGTACACAACCGCATGCACAATCAACTCGCCACCAGCCAGGTGTAAGAGACAGACAACATGTAGAGCGCCAGCCTGGGGCAACATAAACAGGATTTCTTCATGGGCATTCGGCTGTTTCTGCCATGGTAACAAACTATCTGGCGCTTTCCTGTGCTGTAACTTCAACTTTTTGAGACCATTGAGTTAGTTATTGCCACGTTTGTCACCTTGGTATTGGAAGGCTGTACAACTTGATTCTACAAGACGCTCAGCGTTAACAGTGCAATGCTTGCGTGCGAGCAGGGCCTCGTTCACTAGGCTTGTCCAATGTGCCTCGTACTAGGGGATTATTACTTGCGATGCATGCCTGTCTTTACCTGAAGCATGTGCACACAGCCGGCTTGCACGTGCGTGCATGTTGCATCTGTCGTACGCGACGCAACTTGTGACGCACGGAGTGGTGACCGGCCATGTCCCAACTCACCAACCAACCCTGTATGCGCCGCCCCAACAATGGGTGATAGAGGCACTGCGTAAGCTTCTGCCTACACCACAACCGCTGCGTGGGGCATGGCAGCATTAACCAACAGCAGAGATCAACCAGTCCGACTCCATGTTTTACAATTGCCACGCCAGCAGATACCAAAGCAACACTTTACTTTATCAACGCTAGTCTCCAGATGATGGCGCATACAACACGGCAGCAAGATGATCTTCTACTCAATCAACGATGGGTTGACGAGAGCATCATAGCCAAGAAAGTGCGGTATCAGAAAGTCCATCACTGTGCGAAGAATGTGTATGTCGGAGCGACTGAGCGGCACCATTATTCTCTCGTTCACATTGTCACGCGGATCCACAACAGAAAGGTTGAGGTAAAACGACCCGTCGCCTTGAGCCGGGTCCAGCTGCCAGCAACAAAGTGATGGGCGACTGAAGAATATTATACCAAGGGTGGCTCACACTCAGCCCTGCAACCCACTAGTGTGCAACCGGCTGATAACCACACAGGCACGCACCTTCAGTGTCTTGCGTACAGCGCCTTCGTCTGACTGCCCTTTGTTCGGATCGTGATAGAACTGTACACCCGTGTTTGCGAGCGAAGCAGCAGAAAGCTCTGCCATCTCACTGCACAACAAATCTTGAAATTGGCTTGCATGCACACATGAGGTACGTTAAATTCATGCAAGCGCAATTGAATTGCATGAATTGCATGAATTGAATGAATTGAATGGAACTCTTTGCTTCTGATGTACATGCGAGCTGCCTGTTGCAGATTTAGCAGCTGCTTGCCTTGAAAGGCATTGTTACACCTAATCTACGCATATATGGGTTGCTTGTAAAACGATGGCAACTTCAAGAGCAACTCAAATATTATTGCAGAGGTAAACGGGAAGAGCGTGTGCAGAGTCCCAATATTGCATTGCATTTGCATGGGATTTGTGGATGCACACAGTTGCATGCATCATTCCGTCGTCGAGCCCCTCCACACATGCATGCAAACAAAACCACAATCGCAGCTTGGACAGCAATAACTAGCATTGATGTGCATGCAAGGCAACAAGCTTGCATGCAACCGGAACATGCAAGCCTGCAGAGCTTGGTGCTGCGCGGTTGTACCTTGTGGAGAGTGCGAAGGTCTGTTTTTTTGCCCAGTCGTACTTCTGCGGGGCGGCAGCGCTGGCAAACTCCAGCAGTAGTGCGCCCTCCCTGTCTAAGCTGAAGCCTGCACCCGCCTCACTGTCCACACGGGTCCACGAGGGCTTGATCGCCTTGACGGCAAGTGCCCCGCGGCCCTTGTACACCGTCCAGCCGTTAAACACCCTCCGCTGCTGCTGCTGCTGCTGCTGGTACGCCCCCGCCGACGACGATGACGACGACCCTCTCACCGCCGCCCCTGTTGCGGCCGCCCTCGCCTGCGCCGGCCTGAACGTTGCGCTGGAGGAGGGCTTGCCCTGTGGCGGTGACGCCACCAGCGAACGCAGAGCATTCTGCTTCCCACCCGCCGCTCCTACGAGCTGCTTGCCAACCCGCACCCTCAGACCGCCCACCGCCACCGCTGCCGCCGCCGCCATGGTGGAGTCGCTCCTCGCTGACTCCTCACTGACTTGCACCCAACAAACTGTGAACAACTTCTCAGGCACAACTCTCGGGACGTAGCTTAAGCTTCGGAAGCTTGCTTGGCGTAAGCTGCTGATGCTCGTGCTGATGCCTAAGCTCGTGCTGGTGGCGGCAAGCTTACGGTAGGCTAGTGGGCTCATGCTGGCATGCTGCATGCGTAGTGTGTTGTTTGGTCTCAGCAGGGCACCACAGTTGAGGCCCTGCACATGCCATGCTGCCGTCCCTGCACAATGGCGTGGATGTGGTTTGCGCCATTGGACTGTCAATTGCATACACTGTCTCGCTTGCATGTGAAGGGTAGAGTATGCACTTGCTGCCTTTGCTTACGTCAGTCCCACATCTAGTACAGGTACAGCTCTTGCCTTCCCCTCCCGCTGCTCTGGTCTCGCCAACACTTGCATTTGCACTTAGAGCCAGCCCCCCTGGCTGTAGTTGTAGTTGTGGTTATATAGTTGACTGCTGTTTGCTTGCGTGAATGTGATGGCTTGAATGCGGTGTGCTTGCTGCTGATTGGGGTCCCCTTGATTTTCCATATATGCCTTGCCTGCTGTGGCTCCTGCCCATCTTGCATTGCACATAGACAGTCCCCATAGCCGGCCCCTAAGGTGTTGTTATAGTGCAATGGTTGGGCGAGGAGGGGTTGGTTTTAGTTTCTTGCGTGTGTGCGCGACAGCGCTAACCTGTGTGCGCAAGCGCGTGTGTGCTCATGTGTGTGTACTAGTGCCTGCGTCCGCGTGCATGTCTGTGCATGTGCGCATGTGCGTGTGTGTGCGCATGTGCATGTATGTGCCCGTGCGTATACATGCGTGTGTGCGTTGTCTTTGCTGTCATCTGGCTGAACATACCTAGTGATTTACCTGATGCTACGGAATTGATACAGTGCGGTCATTGCTAGGTGTAGAAATATGCAATGCTGTGCATTTGACGGTGTCATAGTCTGCTGTGGGCTGATGTTTCATGGTTGCCTGCGCTGGTCTCAAGCGCCTTGACAGCACAACATGCAGTTTTGTACTGCAGCAACCATCACGGTGTACCATATCTAGCTAACCTGTCAGCTCGGTAATTGCAGCCCTCGCATCCAGTGTACGCGGAGCAGGTTGGGCCAGAAGTTGACACGTGATAAAGTGCATCGATTGTGCACACGCAAGTGCCTTCAGTGCAGCCAACAGTGCATGAATATGATACGACAAGTCAACAGGCAAAGCAAGCGCAAATGCAAAGGGGCTGGCCCAATCTGCAACCCTAGCAAGCAACCCCAACATGTAGAAACAGCGTTACACGCTCCCCACCACAATCACAGGCATGGAGATCACAATGACTTGACAGCGGTGGGTTGATAGGATGAAACTATTCAATTATACAACAAACGTACGCGTTTGACCAATCCGAGACTCATTGCAAGCAAACCCAGTGGCATATACACCCACTCGGTTTGCAGGCCAGCAACGAAATGTTGCCTATTATTGTCAATAATATACAGGCGCAGTCAACAGCCTGTTGTACCGCGCTACTAGGACAAGTATGTCAACAAGCGTGCTTACCACAACCCGCAGCAGGTTCTATCACTCTGGAACGGCTATCCTAAATCTCGTCCTCGTCTGCAAACTCGTCTATTGGTGGGTAATTACCGACCTGCAAGTGCAGCATGATGAGAGACCAGAGTGGTAAAACAACACAACACAACTATCAATGTATTACGGTCGCCATTCGTGTGGCCAGTATGACAGACTTTGTGCATGCAGGCAACAAACGGACAGCCCAATTGGTGAATATAACCTGCATTACCTTGACTTTATCAGGCCGTACCACGCTTCCATAGCCAGGTTGGCATTCAAAAAGCCTCACGCCCTTGACACTACATCCGCAAAGAGAGTTTGCCAAACAAGCCTCGTTGCTGACACATGCAATAACAATTCCATCATTTGGTTTTCTACGGACCTGCCATCGTTCTTGCCCACTGGTTCATCGTATGCTATACCGATCCAGTAACCAGGCGCCAGGCTGTCAACCTTGCCAACAAAGCGCACTCCACCGCGTTTGGCACCTGGGTCAACTTCGCAACGCTGGCCAACCTGCGCAGGCATGCTATTATCAGACCACTGCCAAGTACTACTGAGCGGCATGTGTACATGCCACTGCCGTGCACTTGAGAGTGAGGCATTTGATGATGGTAAAAGCCTACAGCGCCTGCGAACATTGACAGACGTTGACGTGATGTATAGCAGGCAATGGCCTGCAGCAAGCAAGCAATGCATGTGCCACCGTTGCGACCCTACAGAACTGTTGCATGATTACCGTTTCAATTTCTCATGAAAGCAAACACGCGATGATCAGCTTGACAACCCACACGAGACAATGCACAAGAGATAAACCCTCACACACAACGAGAAGGTTCCTCATCACATGCCTTTCGACAATACTCTTGCTAGCATTGACACTGGCTCAGTTTACACAACACACAACAACGCAAGTACACTCTTCCTCCAAAGATGACACACCTGTATGTTGCCCGCAATGTCCGCCATGTACTCGGGGTCGGTGACCTTGGCGGCGGGCTCTTTGGGCACGTAGGGTTGTCCTCTGCGCTCGGCCATCTCTCGCTCCAGCGTCCACGTGGGGTCTTGAGCCAGCTTCTCCTGCTTGTACTTGCGGAAGCTATCTGCGCGGGCGTCGTAGGCGTCCTCCGAGATGCGGTACTTTTCCACGAGGGTTAGGTCCTCCAGCTGCCTGTTGGCGGAGACGGAGTTGGGGTCCATGTCCTCCACGTGGAGGGTGTCGCCGTCCCTGGGTGAGTAGTAGCCGAGCGGGCGGTTGTCATCGGCCATGGGGTGAGGGTCCGGCTCCCCCCTGGCATTGAGCAACCACAGGCGCATGGAGGCGGCGGACGTCCCCGTGTGCGTGCGCAGCTTGTCCTTCACCGCCGCCACAGGCGACTGCAGGTCGAACCGCAGCTCCGTGAAGCGCTGCTTCAAGTTGGAATGCGTGACGTGAAGAAGAACAGTGCTCTCAGCCTTCGACTGGCTACCGTCCTGCATGACGTAAGACCGCAGCGCAGCCATCTCCGCCGCCATGGCGCCCACCACCACCACCACCACCACCGCAACAACAACTGCCACACTGCTTTGCACACACTTGCGTTCCCGCCAACAAACTGAACAAGCCGGATCATCTGTGTCACTGAGCTCACTAAGTCGGCTCACTAATCCTATGATCCCAATACTAACGTCACACCGTGTGACGCTGGTTACCGTCACGCGTGCATTGCGCGTGACGCTGGTCGTGTAGCCACGTGGCATGTAAACACTGACACAGGCGGACCGCCGCCGCCACCGCCGCTAGCCGCGGCCGCAGCCGCTGGCGACAGTGGCGGCGGCGGCGGCGGCGGTAGCGAGCTGGTTTTGGGGGCGGTGACACGCGGGTGCTAATGTGACTGGCGGGAGTGGTGGCGACCTGTTGAGGGCGGAGGTGGTGGGGACGGAGCAGGGCGGACCAAGCTCCGCCCATTGGCGGCGGCGACGGTGGCAAGCACGAGGTATGTCGCCAGGTTGTGACTAGTAGAAGGGGTGGGGGAAAGATGATCCCAACTCAATACGCAATGTCAGCTGTCTGTGCATGCACTTAGGGTTAGACGCAGTTGATGGCAGTTGCACTGGCAGGCAACTGCCAGTGCAACTGCCTGTATCAAGCTTGACTTGACCATTCACACATTGACTCAACTAATTGTTTGCATGCAATGCAGCGCATGTTACAACTTGTAGCAGCGCGCGCGCACACAACACAACATAACATTGAGACCCCACTTCAACATGCGCACAAGCACGCAGCAGCAACGCAAGCACACAACTGAGATTGCATGCAGCGGCATATTGAGCTTGCTTCCAGACAGGCAAGCAGCAACACACGCACAAGCACTCATGTCCAGTCACAGACACAACCAGGTCATGCATGCACGCACGCAAGCACGCGCACGTACGCATGCAGTCACTTGCGCGAGCGCAGTCACTGTCACAATCGCATGCGCGCACGCGCACACTCACCAACTTACTCACATACACACAGAGCTTACTCCCTCAGCAAACGCACGCACGCACATACGCACGCACACACAAGGAGCCGAGTGCATACGCACAGCTCAGTGCACGTCATGCAGGGTCCAAACTTGCTGGTGGGTCTTCAAGTACTCATGCACTCATGCATGCATAGGTAGGGACTGGTGCACTTGACGGCTGCGTGGTCTTCAACCATGGAGGTAGATGGCATGGTAGACCACTGGGACCGTGATCGTGATGCCGATGAAGCTGCATCGCAGTATAAACACAGCCAGGGTAGACAGCAGGCGCCAGCAACACCTACCAGGTACATTGCTGACGAGAATGCGTCATGCGTGTGTGCGCACTTGTGCATGGCTTACATCAGCATTGTGTGTAACAGGTATGGTGAAGCGGATCATCAAGAACGCCAGCAGCGGGGCAGTGCAGAGCACGTACATTACAACTTGGGGGCGAGTAACCAAGCGATGCAAGGTGGGTTCAGCGATAGACGGCCCACTCACCAGGAGGCAAGTAGCACACAAGTAGCAAATACAACCTGCCATGCACACGGTTGTGTCTCAGCCAACGTCTGAACAAGGTTGCTGCAGCGATCGATGTTTGCTTCAGTTCAGTGTGCATCTGCTCTGCTTCCAACTGCGGATGACACAGCAGCATCTATCATGCCTGCCTGGCTTGTTGTAAACAAGACTTCCTGTAGGTCTACTATACTGGTTTTCAGCCAGTACCCTGGCAACAAGCAGCATCTTTTGCTGTTGATCAGGTAAGTAGTTTACGGTTGTTGATACGCTATATTGTTGCAAGTTTTTGTAAGCACCACTGACAGGAAGCCTGAACTTGCAGAGTGGTTTTGCGAGTACTGTTAGCAATGGCAGCTATCCCACCCCTTCCCCACCCACAAGGCCCATAGCACCTGTACCTCGAAGGATCACAGCCCGGGCAGTGCACCACAGTTCTGCAGCTTCGCACGCTTCATCACCGCAGGATTTTGATGGTTCATCTCCAAGTTGGCAGCAGTTGGCTGCAGGGCGCCACAACAACGGTGAGGCAGCACAGCACCTGTCTGTATCCCTCCTCCAGCAGCAAAGGGATGCCCAACATGCCCACACGCACAACTTCCACAACCCGTCCAACTTCACCCCTCCCTCTGCTTATGTGGGTCCGTGGACGGTCGTGGCGCCGACGTGCGCGTACTACCCGGCAGATAGCCTCACGGTTCGACAAGCAGCGGACGATGAGGCTGTCGACATGGCTTCATGCGAACAACACTCACCAGCACACTTCAACAATGGTGTGATGCCGGGTGACCCGCCGGGTACTGTATTAGGCATGGTGCCCGGCATGTCCGCGCTAGCACTGGCGAACGCTGCACGCAAAGCTGCAATGGAAGCAGCAAGAAAAGCTAGAGCAAAAGCGGAAGGACACGGTGATGAGGTTGTTGTTGTAGAGGATGAGTCGGCTCCAGGCGTGGCAACGGAGCAGCTGTCAACCCATACAGCTGTCTGTGAAGCGTGCAAGCGCGCGAAGAAGACGCTGCGCTTCTGTAGAGTGGTGAGTTGCAACTTTGCTGTGCATGAAGCGGTGTGCCTGTTGACCAGGACAGAGGGCATGGGTGTATGCTGACTCAACAACTCTCACAGAATCGAAGTCATACGGCGCCAGGTTGGGACACGTTACATACGACGGGAAATGCTGTGGAGTTACCAGACGTGTGTCCCAAGTGTAAACGACAGAAGAAAGGTCGTGTTTACTGCCGCCAGGTATTTGCACAGGTCCAGTTCAGCAGAGTTGCCCTACTGTTGTACTATCTATCTATCTGTTTGCTGACTACTCCTCGGTATGCAGATGCAACAGCATACAGAGGTGTGAGCGATTTTGCAGCTTAGAGCTCAGCTTCGTATCAATTTTGCCGTCGCTGTCATTGACAGTTGCTAGGGGTGTAACGATTTGTCATACCCAAGGCACTTGCTTCTAACATGAGGGCTGTATATGCTCTTCTGTCACAGTTAGCGAGCCAGGGCAGTTTCAGATGTGGTACAGCCGCTACGTGTTCTGTCTCATGAGCAGTCAACAGCGTGGGTCTCGCAGTCAGGTCATGCTTGGCTTGCTCCAAGGCACATTAGCACACAGAGTTGTGCGGTGTCAGATTCAGGATTTTGTCTTGCACAAGCCATCTTACAGTAGATACAATACGTGGTTGTGACGTGCGCAAGAAACAATGATGTATCACAACAAAAACATGCGTAGCAGAGTCCTAATTCTGGCCCGCCATTATAGACCTGGCGATATGACGCGGCACTGGCATGCCGCGAGCGCGCGTGTGTGTGTTTTTTTTTGGGGGGGGGGGGGGG
>RHPI01002402.1:920656-936357 GCA_009103225.1 Chlorokybus atmophyticus
GGGGGGAAGGGAATGGGGGGCAGCACTGACAGTCCATGTTTGCATCCCAGATGATAGATGATGAAGATGATGATATAACATCAGCCATGCTGAGCAAGCCACAATCAGCACATGCATGTGGTCGCAGGCACGCCGCCGCCGCCGCCGCCGCCGCCTCCTCATACTCCTCCTGGTACTCCGCCTCCTAGTCGAACCCAGGTCCACTATGCCTGACATTCGCCGCGTCATTGACCTACTGCCCCTGTGTGCCATCATCCGGCCATCAATGAAGATGTTTGGGTGAGTGCACGCTAACTCCATTAGGGCTGGTCGAGCAATGCTCCTGTCGTACCATGGATGGTACGACATAGCCATTGTACGCCAATGGCTGGGGTTGGACGAGAGATGCATATGTCGCACCGTGAATGTTACGCCCAAGCCATTCTTACCCTTGGTTGTACGAAGCATGGATGGTACGAGTGCATAAGTCGTACCATCAACCATAGAAGACAGAAGATATGACCGCACTACACGTGCGACTCTAGTGCGGGACACCAGACGTTCAAAACCGCCTCATTTTCGTTTTCGCGCCTCGTACACTTGGGCGGGCCAACTGGCGGCGGCAGCGTTAAATGCGGCAGCGCGACCATCAGCTAAGCAGGCGGCACCCGACTATCAGTTAGAGAGATGCCTCGTGGTCCATCTGTAGGTGCACCTTGCCGTTGAAGTCGGCACCCCAAGTCCACATTGCCCCCAGTGAAAAACCAAACACCCGTCGCCAACCAGCAGCAGCCACTCTTGGCCAAGTAATCACAGCAAGATCCCGCGCTAATGCCCAGCCCATCACAACAACTTCACCTGACACCGCAGTCGCAAGGGCAAGCTGGAAGGTGCATGCAGTCTGAATGCACTGTGCACGTTGCTTCTTGCTCAACTTCAAATTTTGATGCTTGCATCTTTTATGACTAGCACAGTGACTCACTGCATGCGTCCAAATACACTGTGCACGTTGCTTCTTGCTCAACTGTGAGGGTTGCATCTTTCATGGCTGGCAGCATGACTCACGTGGTTGTGCTTGCAAAGGGTCGATTGGACCCAACCTAGACGCATTTGGCCGTAACGTAGCCACCTCGGCCGTCAGCAACCCTTCCCCAAGCAAGTGGAAGATTGGCAACGAGGTAAGCACTGTGTCACACTGTGACACTATGACACTATGTGAAGCGGATTGTTCTTCTGTGGACAGCATTTGAGAAATGCCGTCGTTGAAATCATAAACGGCCACTGGTTGGATAGCCACATTTACCTCAAGGAAGACGCTATTTGTAGCGTCATGTGTCAGGTGCTGTAAATGCTTCATGACCTCATTGCACCGTGACACTAACCAAACCTGCCCGTGCTAGGTAGTTGGCTTTAACCATGATGACGAGGCCGATGCGGCCAAGTTATATGAGGTGTACTGAACGCCTAAGGAGTGCCCCTTCCACCGGAGTATCGCCTTGAAGAAAGCTACGCAGATCCGGTCTGAGCACGTCACCAAGATCAAGCATGTCCTTGAGAAGGAGTACAAGTGGACATTGTTTAACAACAACAGGCGCAAGCGTTGGGTCCCTTACCACCATGTCTGCTATGCAACAGTGCCTACTAACTCAGCCTCCATACACACGTACGCATCTCCTATTGTAACCAATTTAATTAGGCATATCGACGCCCCAATGGACCTCAAGACCCAAAAAGCCCAGATGCGCAACGCGCTCCAAAGTAAGTCATAGGCACTATTTTAGCCTTGTGCAGGGTCGACTTGAACTATCTATATCATGGCTAATGCCTTGTTGCTATGACTCTCGCAGACAAGTTATGGCGGAAATCTGAGGTGACCGACAATGCAGACCCGGAGCGGAGGAGATGCATCAATGAATGGGGTAATCCCATAATCTGGAAAATGCTCGTGCAATTCAGGTTACGCCGTCACTACACCTGGTCGCCGGCAGTTGACAGTAAACCACCTCGCATACCTGTTGCTTACGGTGAGCACTCTGAATGGAATCACTAGCAATTCAAGAGTGCTGTAGCCCCAGATTACAGGCTTGCAGACGCGCTGCAGTAAATGGTGGCTTTTGATGCCACTAAGACATGCCTGTAAACTACGCAGGTGGAGCGCATCATCAAGGGCATCGATAGAGACCCTCTCCTAGCTGCCAGCATCGACACACATGAAGAGTACCTCAGCGAAATTTACACCATGATCATGTTAGCGGGAAATGAGGCAACGGTACAGGCAGCCCTCCAGCCATTCACCCTTGTGAAACGCCGCACTGCATCTCGTGTCGAATACCTGAAAGATCCCAATCGGCGCCGGCCGCAAGAGATTACAGCTCGTAAACCGCTCGCTGAGGCAGAAGCAGCATTGGATTGGCTGGCGCAACCGTTCGAAGAGGAGGAAGAGCAAGCTTCGGCGTCTCATCTATGTTTGTTCCCCAGCGTGTGGTGCTTTGTTCCATGATGACGTGCAAGGCGATTATGGAGAGGAGATGTAGCGCAGTTGGTAGTCCGTTTAGCTGGTAGTGTCCACAGCTGCAAGACTCTTGTAACTTAGTGTTGTGCATTTCAAACCAGCTCAGTCAATCGTCATTATGCTCATGCACTCACCAACTTGCATCCCGATGATATACAACAAAACAGCAGGCAACGCAAGTCACATAATTGAACTACAAGCCTTGGCAAGTGACTGAGAGACACTGTACACAGCTCAGGTACTTGTATACAGCACAGGCACGTAACGATGCTGGCAGTCACTGACAGTCGCGTGTAGTCATGCTATGCAAATACATATTACGACAGTTAGGCATTTGTCACCTTCAGTTGCTTGAAAGGTGCCTTATCTTGTCGGCAATTACTCGTTCGGTGCTTGTGAATTAAGCTCAGTCGTCTGCGCCGGACTGGTGTGTAACCTGCAGGTGCCTGTCACATAGGCTGAGTCATCGAAGTTAGACTGATGTGTAACTTGCAGGTGCCCGTTGATTGGGTATTGTCACCTGTTAAGGCCTAATAAGTAACTAACAGGTGCCCGTAAATTAGAATTAGTCACCTGTTAAGGCCTGATATGTAACTTATATGTGCCCGCTAATTGGGTCTAGTTATCTGTTAATGCCTATCAAGTAATTAACAGGTGCCTGCTAATTAGACATAATCAACCTTTAAAGATTGAATTGTAACGGGAAGGGCCTGATAGTAACGGAAGTTGTACTCAGGCTCGTGCATCGAGATTACAAATGGACTGAGCCACGACAGCCTCAATAAGTATCTTCATGTGCACGGCCGTTGCCAATATTTAGTCGACCGGCAGGGGAAACAGTTTGCGACGACCCAGGCACCGACATATCTAAGCAAGCCAAGCTGGGTTTTGTGGTTTCGCAATGCATACGCTTTTTGAGTTTGAGTACAGGTCTCAATTTGTTCGTGACATGTCGGACCTGCTGTTGACAACAGCGATGTCGTCGTGCACTTGGCGCTGGCTCCAACCTCTACCTCAGCTTTCTCCCTGCGATCTTCAGGTGGTTGATTGTTGAGTCTTGCCAAGCCTGCTGCTGCCTACTCCCACGTCTTTGAGGGTTTCACTTATTCTGAGGTCTGGTTGTACTGGTCTACAGGCTAATAGCTCTTGGCCCCCGCTTAATCTACCTTGTACTTGCTGCTGGTGTGTGTGTGTGTGTGTGTGTGTGTGTGTGTGTGCAAGCATCTGCAATTCTGGCCCCTCCCGTTCAGCTTCAGCACGCTTGTAAATCAGCTCTTATGCGAGTTAAGTTTAATAATAGCGTTAACAAGTTTATATGCTAAAAATCTTTTATTATGGGCTACTCATGCATTGTGAACAATATATAAAAACTGCGATTGGCTGCATTATTAGTAGGTAATATAAAACACATCAAAGGGTTAACTTCATTATTTATGCGTTTGACATACTGTGACCTACAAATTTGGTACGTGATTGTTTTCGGTTACTTCTATTGCATAACATAAAAGCTTTTGCAATATGAGAGTCATTATGCATAATACTTATGATGAGTGCGCCTACTACTAGTCGGCAAGACTTGAATGTTATGTAAGTCTCGTAGATGCATAAGTCGATGTTAATTCATCAAATAAGTATATTAAACAAATCCCCGACTGCTTCTCGCGTATACATTGTAAGTGGATGATATTAAGCACCACAACACGTTAGTCAGATGTGTATGCGCTCACCACAATGCGATGCGTGAAGCACATATATATGTAAGTGATGCGAATGGCATAGGCATGCTTACAGCGTATGCATTACGCCTTCGGCGCTTGTCCCATGTGTAATCGCTGATCAATGCATTTCACGAGGTGTGTAACCGAATGCAATCGTATACAACTCAATTTGTACATCGACATGAAGGGACTTGTTTGTTACAAGCTGAATTGTACCAGTATTCAATTTGGGCAAGCTGCATGCAGGCTGCTTGTCACTAACATTGTGACCTTTTTGACCTCCTTGAAGGACGCCGGCTGCGTGCCTAGGCGGCCCTCCGCGTATTCGAGACGGTTCTTGCTTGTTGTACATCATTGTTCCAGGACGTGCAATGCCGAACCTGCATTGGAAAGCGTGCAACTTAACCAGTCATTGCCAGGTGGTGCCACTAGTCATTGACCACCCGGCTCGGCTGTGCTCCAGGACTAATTGAGCCTCTTCCAGGACTGAGCAGCCGTGAGAAACCTTTGCGTTAGAGGAGCTCTGCTATGGGACCAACTCCGTGATTGGTCGTGATGGCTTGTGTCTGGATAGGGATGCGTCGGAGGGCCGCCCGCTATGAGACAGCGCGGTGCGGACCCATGCAGATGCCCGCACAAGGGCATCGCCATCGCACGGTGCGGCGCTGAACGGACAACGCGCGGCCCGTGTCAGCAAGCGTTAGCCTAACCGCGGTCGGACATCAAATTACAGTTTCCTCCCTTCCAAACCAGAAGAACTGAATCCAGGTGGATGGGTAAGTGATTCATACCCTCTCGCAGTGAACTAAGCTGGCTGTGAGGAAGAACCGAGCGAATTGGTTAGGAGGGAGTTTGTGCTAACTGAGTTGGTCTGCAGCAGGGGATTGTAGCCGTGCATGCAGACGGCGAGGTCGGTAGCAGCGTTGGCGGTGCAGGCGGTGTCGGCGAGGACGTCAGCGAAGGGCGCGGGTTGCAATGGCGGCGATGGCGGCTGCGGCGGTGGTGCTCCCGGTGCAGGCAAAGCTGAGCGCATGCCCAGCAAGGCGTGCGGCTAGGTCGTCGCTCCCTGCCCGCCGCCCGGCGGTGGCGTCCATGCGGAGGTCGCTGGCCGTGTCGGCGAAGCTGGAAGGATCCGATGGCTCCGTCGCTGGCCCCAGCGCTGCGTTCTCACTGGCAATGTCGGCGCTGCTCGCTGCCGGCCCGGCCATGGCGCAGGCCAACGAGGTTGCCCAGATCGCCGAAGGCGACAACCGGGGAAGCCTGCTGCTCCTGATCCCTGCATTGGCTATTGGATGGGTGGGTTTCAACATTCTCGGCCCGGCGCTGCGCCAGCTGGACGGCATGTCGAAGAAGGGTCTGGCTATCGGCGCTGCTGGCCTCACCGCCGCTGCGATGGGCGTCGCTGGTTCTGCTGAGGCAGCTGAGGCTGCCGCTGCTGCGTCAGACAGCCGTGCCGGAGCGCTGCTGCTCATCCCTGCGCTGGCACTTGCATGGGTCACCTTCAACATCTTCGGCCCCGCAACCAGGCAGCTGGACACCATGTCTAAGAAGGGTTTGGTTATTGGTGCTGCTGGCCTCAGCGCTGCCGCCTTGCTTGGCGCCACTGAGTCTGCACAGGCTGCACAGGAGTTTGCGCAGGTGGCTGCAACCGCCAGCTCTGACAACCGCGGCACGCTTCTGCTCCTGATCCCCGCGCTCGCAATCGGTTGGGTTGGCTTCAACATCCTCGGCCCGGCTCTCCGCCAGCTCAACAACATGAGCGACAAGCCGGGCAACAAGAGGAAGTGAAGTGTTACCCAAGTCAAGGACGCTGTTGCTTCATCCCTAGCACCACCAGGCTTCCGCTCTCCAAGCCACCGCGTACAGTCCACACCCAGCTCGCACTGTAATTGTATGCAGCCGTAGTAGTTGTGACACAAACAACAATGGACACACATCTTATGTGATTATCACCAGTTTTGGTTTGCACAGTGTGTGACATGTGGGTTCTGCAGTTGCATCGTTGATGGGCTGCTGTCGTTGTAGTACAGCATGCATGTTGTGCAAGCGCATAAACCTATTTCATTGATGGGAGAGGTGCGTTTGGATGTCTTCTTGTATAAATGTTTAAACTATTGCAGTTGGGTTACGTCTCATGGATCTTTACTGGCAGCATTCACAGATCTCATCACGCTTGACAGCTGGCTGTACAGTGCGACTTGCAGGATCGTTAGGTGGTGGCCGAAGTCAGCTTGTTGAACTGCATATGTATAAATAATGCGAAACGGAAATATGCTGGTGCAGCCCAACATTCGCGTAGTGGACTAGTGGACTGCATAGTGGTTTCACTGCTGGACTTATGGTGCACCATTGGTTCCTGTAGGCTGCAGTTGACATGCCAGCTGTTCTGTGCAGCCAATCAATTGCACATCTGCTATTTGTGAATGCGCATTGTACGCGCGGCAACAGTTGTGCACTCCCGTCGTAACCCTAGCTGTAAGGACACTCAGCACACCACCTCTTCAGAATACTTGACATTATTGCGACATAAACTGCTTGCAGTCTGATTACCCTGACAAGCAGATGCTTTCCAAGCAAACTGTTGCAATGCTCCCTGTGCCTTGCATATGTAGCATAATACCATGTGAATTGCACACCATGCCAACAATACCACCATTACAGAAGTGCAATGCACCACATATTAAGCACCTCACGCAACATGAGTAACATGCATTGTTTCTGACAGGGCAACTGCAACTGCACTTGGGCATGTCCTGGTCATCGCCAAACATCTAACTCTACGACCACCATGCCATTTCCCAAGCCATGCTGGTCAACCACTGTTTACACGTATGTTGCAAACCGCAATGTTTCGTTGGAAGGTGCAACAGCGTACACAATGTGCTAGCACTGCCAGTGTAGGTGCATCGTTCTATTTGTTGTACAGTCCTCACCATGTTTCGCAAAGATTCATGATTTATGCGCTTTGGCTGCAGGCTTATTTGGTCCTAAGAGGTCGGCACCCTACACACGGGAAATCATGACCTTGACGGCATGCAGATCACGCAGAACTTCTGCAGCAGAAGGCCATCCAATCTGATGACACAAAGGTTAATAACATAAGCAAACCAACAAAAGCACCATGTGCTCTTCAGCAACATCAACATCAATATCTGCTCACCTATCATGGATTGGCAATGTGCTTCGGTGCCAAGGAACTGCCGACCTGTTGGAGAGTGCTGACTGGTCACGAACTTGGTGCTGACGAGCCCTCCTCTTGCAGGTTGTTCTCCACAAAATCATCCAGCGCCCATGCTCCGTCCACGTCAGCATCGTTAATTGGTAGCGAGTGTAAGCACTGCAGGATATGCTGCGCATCTCGCCGCAACCGAGCCTTCCCAGCAGGATTGCGCACTTCAAGCTGCACGTATGCATCGGCAATCTGCATATTGAACATCTTCACAACGCGGTTGAATATGGAGTGCGATTCGCCAGTGGTCAACAGCGGGGAGAGCACCCTGTGCAAAACGCCAACTTCCTTCACAAGGGCTTTTGCAAATGGGCTGAGGGAGGTATCTGTGTCGAGAACGTCCAGCTTGCTCCATGAATCTGCCAGCTGCGGCAAGCTGCGAAGATGATACTGCAACCGCTCGCGCATAATGGACACCAATTTTGAGTGTATCTCCTCCCTGTGTATCCTGTAGTCCTGTTCAACGCGATCCAGGTCGGGCAGCAGCAGCGCATGCCTGTTCTCTGGGAGATGCCTTGACAGTGCAGCGCGTACGTCAGGGATCTTCTCAATGAACAACCCCAAACTCTGACTTGATAGCGCCAGGTGCTTTGCTGTGATTGACTTCAACCCGGACACTTGCATGGCGCCGGCACCGAGAACAAGCTGACAAGTGCGAGAGTTGAACAGCTTGAGCACCTCCGCGACTCTGTGAAGCACCTCCACTGCCAGCGTGGGTAAGTAGCGAGCAACATCCATGTAATCCGCCAACATTTTCAACAGCATAAGCGCGCTTTGTACAAGATGAAACCTCTGCCCATTCGCCCACAGTACTTTTCCACGAAGGGCATCCATGTCGGCGCTGTTTTTGCGAGACAAAGCCTCCGCGTCACTTCCCCTTCTCTCAACCTCTGCACCTTCTTTGGCCTCATGGTCTGCACCATTGGATATTGTCGCAACCTCCTCTGCTGCATGCGACGCATTGCCATTGGTGTAAATCGGCGCATCAGGTATGACGGTCTCTGGTGTGATCTGCTCTGCACCACCCAGGTTGTCGGCGATACGCTGGAACTCTGGAGGTATGTCAACCGCTGACCAAGACTCTTGCTCCAGAAGCATAGCTAATTGCGAAATCTGCAACAACATAGTCAGTGCCGTAGCTGCTGCGGTGGACAACAGCTGCAGACTGACAACGCAGAGTCCACTAGCACCTTCTTTGGATGCATGGCATCAAGGTAAGCCTTTGATTGGGACTGTATAGTTCCGCGGAGACTGTAACAACGCTTGCCACTTATCTGCAAAATGACCAAACTCAGCTGCAAAGCAAGCAAATACTGCAGCTCCATGTTGGACGCAACTACAGCATTGCTACCAGATATGGGACTTGACTACAGGATTAAGATCAAAGCTGCAGAGGCTTTAAAAAAAAAAAAAAAAAATTCAACAGAATGTGCTGTCTCACCTTCTCTGTGGCTGCCACAAAGCGTTGAGTCTCGTTCATCAGCTTTGAGAACTCGGACAAGCGCAATTGTGGGTACACTGGAGCTCGAACACCCAGAAGTTTGGCCCAACGCGCATGAGCAGCATCACAAGCCGCAGACACAGCCTCGGCGTTTTCGCGCAGAACTTCGCTCCTAAACAACAAGCCATGTTGGTCACATGTGCAGTCTTGCTCGTCCCCTGAGCAGATGCCAATGAATTGTACCAAGCATCAGTTTCAAACCTGTTGTTTTTGATAGGTGGCGCACCACCACCTGCGAACATGTCCAAACCACTGTCAGAACACGACATGTGGCAGCTCGCACACAAATAATACAAACAGTACCAGCAGAGCCATGGTTTGCTAACACAGCAGCTCCAGCTGCCGCTCTGCTGGCAAGCTCTTCTTCTGCATTCTCTTTGGCTGGGGTGGCATTAGCCTCATCCACTGCGACGACAACGCTCTCGACGATACCACGTACATCAGCAGCCTTTTGCAACCGCTCCTGTGACACCAACCCAGATCGGAAACCGCACATGGTCGTGCAATGCTGTTGGCCAAGCGTCGCGCGTGTGCAATGTGCAAGTACCTGGACAATGGCGAATACAGCGTACAGCAGAGCCATGAAAGCATCGCTTGACAGCACGCGTAACTTCTCGGTCAGTGGCACCGCAACTGCCATACGATGAGGATAATGAGTTCCAGAGCAAACAGGCACCCATAAGTATCACAACTCTCACAACACAATACCATACCTTCTGCTTGAGCGTCAGCAGGATAGTCGTTATCACCTTGATGTGATGACCACAGCAAAGGCAAAACCTCTGCCACTACATTCTTTATGGCGACTTTTATGTCTGCTGTCAAGGTGGTGCGATACTCTCTTAGCACCTTTCCCAATTTGCCCTGCATTGAAGCGCTAGTGTCACAGTAGTAGACGAGCACTTGCGCAGGGACAACTCGGCCCAACGACCACGCACCGTACGTATTAGTCCAAGAACCACAGGTAAAAGCTGTTCCTTCAATGAGATGCTAGTGTCGTCATCATCATCGCGCGCCTACAAAGCAAAGGCCAGTACAGATTGCAATTTCACACAAGAGCGTCATAGTCATGGCAGAAACCTGTCGTATACACTGCCCTCATGTATAAGCTGCCGCAACAACGGACATTGCACCCTGCTGTGCTGATCTAGTCACGACTGAGGCAGTGGCTTATGACAACTTCATACCTGCGTTTTTGCGGCAAGTGCTGGTGGCAGCGGTTGTTCAGCATACTGAAAGTATTCCGCAGCATTTGCAGCTGGATTGCTGTGTGTGGATGGCTGCAAAGCCACACGCTGGAACTCTGCAAGCATCATGCTGGCGGTGCAACACTCATTCAGTATATGAAGCAACACAAGCACAGGATAACCGCTGATGATGATCAACTCACTTATCTACAGCTTCAGCTGTGGCTGCCAACTGTTCTGGGACATGCCGAAAACAGTGAAGCCGCGCAATGTCATCACTTTCCTGCAAGGGAGAACTCCACAGCAATTCCCATTAGGAGATGTGGCCCAGCAAAAACTGGCTGTAATGCGCGGGTTGAACACATAAGCACCCAGCCAATACAAACTTACTGCCTTCACTCACCAGTATTCGCCTCGTGTCTTCAATGACGTCCAATGCTGCAGTGAAGTCTGCAGCTGGCAGCAACTGCATCCAAACCCGGTTAAGCCTGTAACAAATCATGCAGAGCTGCATGCACGAACATACCAATTGAAGCGCCTGCAGGGCCTGTGAGATGTTGGAAACCGTCTTCAGCATGCTCAGCAGGTTGAGCAAATTTCTGCGTCGGTTGCGCAGGCGCTGAATGGCCATGCCATTCACAAACATCGCTTCGTCTAGAGCGTGCACAATCGCCCGAAGATGCGCTATTTGGTCACACGCTGCATGTATCATGGCAGTCAATTCTTGCATCACACCGACAGCCTCGAAAAACGAGTCTGAGCGGTTGGAGATCTCCTTCAGCAAGCTGACTTCAACGAGGTCGAGGTACTGCGAAAGGCGCTCCTGCACAGCCCGTTCTCAATGGTAACTATGCGATGCAACAAAACCTTGATGGTTGTTTGACTGACAGGCACTCAGCACGCATGCAACCTGCATGTAGGTAACTTCATGACTTTCGCATCAGCCACAAACCTGTACGTCAGATGACGATGGTACTGAGTCCTCTGGGCATGCAGCGAGGAATGTATCTCGGCGCCCGAAATCAAAGTCATCATCGAAGTACATAGCAGGTACCTCACGTAGGCACACCACAAGGCCCTCTCCACTGCCTCGTGCAACATCTCCAGACGACCTAAACACAGAAAAACACAGCTTACATAACGTCAATATGTGTTGGTTCGACCATCAGTGTCAGCGCACCAACATTAAACTTCTGAAACAATGTCTAGTATTGTATGCCACGACAACTCCCAACATCAAATCAACACTTTCTGTACTAGACTACTAAGTAACCAGAAACAACGGTTCACATGCACTTCTGCCCTGGGGAATGTTCTGCAAAACAAACTACACTTTTTTTCCCGTATCAACAGCGTATGCATGACCTGTACTGCTCATGACGCTACCTCAACAGGACAGCACAACGTCTCCTCCACATTGTGTTGTTCATGCATGCAACGCCTCAACTTGAGTTAGATGTGTGACTTACGAGGATCGCGCGTGCTCAGTACGAGCGGCCGCATGGCGTGCAGCGACAAAGCGGGCGTAATGTGCAGCAACAGTTTTCAGGTAAGGCTGGAAATCACGCCATGTGACAGCTGGCAGCACACCGGAGGCCAGAGGCGGCGGCTGAGTGTCAACGAACGGATCCGAGCTAGTGCCGAAAAACCAGGAGCTGAGCTCCGCCGCGGACGCCGACAACCCTGTCGCCTTGGGCGTGGGGTTGTTGAGGACGGAGGCCAGGCTCTGACCTGCGCTGTAGCTCCCGTAATCCGCCCGCTCGTTTGGCTTCTGCCCGCTAGTCGAAGCGCCACCTCCATGGCTGCTCAACCCGCCACCCGCGCCAAGCATCCTGCCCGTTTCTTGTCCTCCACCTGCGCTTCCACCTCGTCCACCGCCCCCGCCCGGCCCAGGCGCTGATCGCCACGCCCAAGGCAATTCTGCTTGTTAGGGCAGCTGCTTAGCAGAGCGAAAAGTGTTCCCTTCTACGGACAGCTTGAAGCAATCTCTACTCGCGGGAAATGCTTCAATAGCCATTACGAAGCTGAATTATTACACATTAGCGAAACCTCAAGCACAACGTCGGTGTTTGCCATGCTGCTTTGCAGGGAGCTTGTCTCCTGCTGCTGCTGCTGCTGCAGCTGCGGCAGTGGCGGTGGCGGTGGTGGAGGCACAGGAGGTGGTCTTGTCAGTTTGTCGTTGTGCAGTGGATAGCGGAGACCGCTTGGAGGCCTGCCCCGCCAAGCGTGTAATGGCGGGGCAGGTGGTGCACGCTCGGCTGGGTCGGGTGGGTGTGGACCGGCTGACGGGTTTGCAGGGCAGGCCATCACGCATTCGCAACATATGCGTGTTGGCCCACGTTGACCATGGCAAAACCACCATGTCCGACGCACTGATAGCTTCCAACGGTCTCATACATCCCAAGATGGTTGGCAAGGTAAGTGATGGACACCTTACTTGCACTTGTACATGTGCTGTTGGACCCCATTGAAACCACGCATAACGCCACGGACCAAGTAAATTCAATCACAGTCGGTCGGAGAAGTGCTAATAGTAATATTGCTTGAGGGTGTATGTATGCGTCAGCTTTACGTTAGGATGGCAGCCTCTCACAACCTGTGTGCGGGTCGCAGTTTGTTGTGATCATACCAGTTGTTTGTTGCGCAGCTTCGCTATCTTGATAGTCGGGACGACGAGCAGTTGCGATGTATTACCATGAAGTCCAGCTCTATCTCGCTGCTATTCCAGCATCAGCTGCCGGGTCAGGATGAAAACGACATTGACTACTTGATCAATCTGATTGACTCCCCTGGCCACGTGGACTTCTGCAGCGAGGTGAGCTCATCATAGGCTGCGCAGTTTGGTTGTTGTAGGTGGTCAGCAGGTGTTGGCATGTCAACGTTGTGTTATCAATTGCACTTGCAGGTCTCCACAGCTGTCAGGCTCAGCGACGGTGCAATCGTGCTGGTCGACGCTGTTGAAGGCGTCTGCATGCAGACACATGCGGTGCTCCGCCAGGTACGCAGTTAATGAGATGCTCCATGCATGCGGGGAGTCTGTTACTTGATACTTGACACAGCATCTCCATTTGCAGGGGTGGCAGGAGAAGTTGGAAATGTGCTTGGTCTTCAATAAGATTGACCGTCTGATTGTTGAGCTCAAGCTAAGTCCACAAGAGGCTTACGACCGCATCAAGGTATGCAGCGCCTGGTAGCTGCATGCTGCTGAAGTTTGAGTGTGAACCTTGCGCTTGTTCCTTATCTGGTGTTGAGCAGGCTGCGGTGCTGAGGGCCCATTCGTATTTCAGGGCATACTTGGCGAAGTGAACAACATTATCAACGGCTTCCGCTCTGAGAAGTACATGTCTGATGTTGATGCCGTTTTGGCACATACTGAGGCAGCGCATACTGAGGAACTGGAAGAGGTACCATTGCTTGCAGAACGTGCATGATCTTGTGACGACTTCCATGATGATTGCAGGCTATTCAGAGTCTGTCCGTAGTATGGCTGCATGGTGTTGTTTAGAAGTGCTGCTGCTGTTGCTTTGTAGGATGAGGAGGATGCGTTTTCACCAGCTCAGGGCAATGTCATTTTCGCCAGTGCGGTAGATGGCTGGGGCTTTAGGATTGAGCAGTTTGCTGAGCTATATGCAGCCAAGGTACAAGGTGCCACCGCGTGCTACAACACAATGTTTTGAGCGTACCGCTGAGCTTGCTGTGCCCTGTGTAGCTTGGTGCCAGTTCGGCAGCGCTTCGGCGAGCTTTGTGGGGCGATTACTACTTCAACCCCAAAACGAAGATGATCGTTGGGAAAAAGGCAGCAGGTATGATGAACTCACTGTTTAACCTTGTGGTTATTCACAGGGTTATTTACAATGACAACGTACATGTGGCAGGTGGCAAGCTGAAGCCAATGTTTCCTCAGTTCCTTTTTGAACCAATCTGGAAGGTGTGCTTGCAGTCTTGATGACAGTTGTGGCTGTACTGATGGCGCGGTGCACCCACAATCATATGGTGACCTTGTGTAGTGGTGGCCAGGTGTACAACAGTGTGCTTGAGGGTGCGGATTTTGCGACTCTGGACAAGCTGGTGAAGGCCCTGGGAATAACAGTGAGTGCAGCTGGTGTTGTTGGAGCCATAGGCGCATGCATTTGTTGACTGCTGGGCATGCTGCATGGTGACATGAGCTGTTCATGCTGACAGTCACAGTTGCAGATTGCAGATCGTGATTTGAAGCACTCGGATCCTCGTGTTGTCATTCAAGCAGTGCTTAGCAAATGGCTGCCGCTGTAAGTTTGTGGTGTTTCCTTATGACATCCTTAAGCATCAAGTGTTGCCGTTCAACTGTTATAATGCCATGTTGCTCGGAACGCAGGTCAGATGCTGTGCTGGCAACAGTGGTAGAAAGACTACCAAGCCCGGAAGTAGCTCAGGAAACTCGATTGCTAGCTTATTTTCCTTCTTCTGACGCTGTGCAGACATCACCTTCGGACTCTGAGCTTGCTGAGATTAGGAGTAGCGTAGTAGCATGCAATACAAGTCAGGATGCCCCGACTGTGGCATTTGTAGCCAAGATGTTTGCAGTAGATCGCAGCAGCGTTCCGCGCCATTCGGTAAGCAGTGATGGGCTCTACACATGCACCTTTACAGTGTGTTTCCTGCTCAACGGATGCGGACATAAACCTATTGGATGGGTGTATGTTACTGCAGGTTGACGCCGTGGCCTTGGAAGGTGAAGACAGTACGCAAACGTTTATTGGTTTTGCTCGCGTCTTCAGGTAACTGCTGACTATTCAGCCGCAAAGTGTGGCGATGACATTGTGTTTGGGTACCTGGCATGCCAGTGCCTGGAGGCATGCCAGGTACACACCAGGTGCTGAGCCAATGGCATCATGTCATTATGCCATGGTCTGATCCTCTCCTTATGGCAGCGGTCTGTTGAGGAAAGGTCAGAGGCTGCATGTCCTTTTACCCAAGTACAATCCCGATGAACCTGACAAACATCGTGAAGAGGTCATTATTGGCGAGTTGTATCTCATGATGGGCCGTGCCCTTGAGCCAGTTGCTGAGGTTCCTGCTGGCAATCTGGTTGGAGTCGGGGTAAGCGAGAGCTCAGTTATTTGGTGAACAGTGGCAGCTGTGCTCGGGAAGTCCGCATCCTGACATGGTCTAAAAGCTCAATGGTCGTGCTCTCCTTGTTGGTGAACAGGGCTTAGGTCAGAAGGTCCTAAAGACTGCCACTCTGAGCAGCTCAATGGCATGCCGACCATTTGTAAGCATGAAGTTCCCGGCTGCCGCTATTGTTGCAGTGGCAGTGGAACCTGCGAACCCGAACGAGTGGCCACCCCTCATTCAAGGATTGCGTCTTCTCAACAGAGCTGATCCGTTTGTAGAGGTCACTGTGCAAGAAACTGGAGAGCATGTTGTCAAGTATGCCACCATCAATGTGTGATTGGTGTTTGCTCTATCAATACAACTGCTATTGTGTAAGAAATGCATGTTTGTCTGTAATAATTCGATTATGCACATGCAGGGCTGCTGGGGAAGTGCACCTGGAGCGGTGTTTGAAAGATTTACGGGTATGAGGATCCCCCCC
>RHPI01002402.1:936703-949308 GCA_009103225.1 Chlorokybus atmophyticus
CCACCCCCCCACACACAAACCCTCCTCCCCGTCTCCCCTCCCGCGCCCGCTTGCACTGTGCAACGGATGATTTTTATGTGTATGAAGCACTGACTGCCATTCTGACCTGCAAGCATACACCGCTGGAGGGCGCCTCTAGCAGTGTCTGTAGTGTTTGCTTACATCATGACTCACAGGAGCGGTTTGCGAGGATAGAGCTTGCGGTATCAGCACCTCTGGTGTCGTTTCGGGAGTCAGTGAACCCAGAGGTGTCAGAAGCTGCACTTGCCGCAGCTCCATGGGTGACAACAGTGACCTCAGACAGGCGCTGCACGGTAACTGCTGCCAACAAATGCCTTGGCCAGTGTTGTTCTGTTGTTGACAGTACCAGTTAAAACAGTGTGCTGATGTTATTGCTTTGCTCTTGCTTGCATATGGCAGGTGCGTGCTCGCGCCACGCCTTTGCCTCCTGCTCTTACGGCGGCACTGCAATCATCGGGCCCAATGCTGCGGACAGTGTTTGACCAAGCGGCTGGCGCTTCTGTCTGCCAATCTGACGAAGCAGGTGCTGCTGTGCTCGCGAACACCACTCAAGACTCCATTTCCGTGTTGACTGAGCGGCTGCAAGAGGCGGCTCTGGACACATCTGCTGGTCAGGACTGGCGACACAACCTATCTAAGATCAGCTCGTTGGGCCCACGACGAACCGGACCCAACATCCTCCTGAGCTGTGACATGCAGCAGTTGAGCAATGATGATGCTGGCAGCGAGGCTCGCGCAGATGAGACATCCAGCGCAATCTGTTGTCCTCCAGTAGTCTCTCAGCTGCTGGGGCTGACCGACACTGGCCTTCGCGCAGCCGATGTGAGCGAGTCCGCTGCCCTTATGAAAGATCCGAAGGCGGCGGCTTCGGGTTCCAGCAAGCTTGCGCTTGACAGAAACGTGCATAACAGCATCGTCACAGGCTTTCAGCTGACATGTGCAGCTGGGCCCCTGTGCGAAGAGCCGTTGTCTGGAGTTGCCTTTGAAGTGATGGTGCAGTTGCACAACACTGCAGGTGACGAGGATGGTTACAGCAGCAGCGGTAGCAGTGCTGTGCAGGAACAGAACTTGCTGCTATCCGGACAGGTGTGCTTGGTGGATATTCTCATCTGTAACATCTTTTGTTTTGAGGATTTCTCTTGGACACATTTTCACAAGACAATTCCCAGATCATCACGGAAGTCCGGGACGCATGTCGGCAGGCAATGCTGAAGTCGCAGCCAAGGCTTGTGGAAGCGATGTACTTGTGTGAGGTAGCCTTTGGGTTTAAGACCCCCTGTGACTTGCCAAAAAAACCCTTTCACGAATAATACATCACGCCTTTTGTGTAGGTGATGACTAATGCCGAAGCATTGGGCAAAGTGTATGGTGTGCTGGGCAAAAGGCGCTCGCGCATAATCTCAGAAGAAATGCGAGAAGGATCTGGTTTGTTTACAGGTGAGCTTGCATATTGCCAGAGCTGTAATATTCATGTACCCTGATTGCTGCTTACCTGCTGCACAGTGCACGCTTACTTGCCGGTTGCGGAGAGCTTTGGGTTTGCAGATGAGCTGAGACGCAGCACTTCAGGGGCTGCCAGTCCACAACTCGTTTTAAGCCATTGGGAAATCTTGCAGGCATGTTTTCGAAAACAATTGCGCCCAGCTTGCATTAGGCCCCTGTGATATTTGGTTCTCGTGAAATCACTTTCTTTAAGTCGGCATTCATTTCCATGCTGCAGGAGGACCCGTTCTTCGTGCCTACAACTGTGGATGAACTTGAAGAGTTTGGGGACGGAGTGAGCATACCTCACAACCTTGCCAGGCGATGCATGGATGCTGTTCGCAGACGCAAAGGTATCCGCTATTGCACCACACTAGGCGTGTTGCAGCTGTTTGTGTTCAACCTTGCTGTGCTTAGTTTGTATTGATTTGGTGCATCTCTCTAGGTCTGCCTGTGGAGGAGAAAGTTGTCGAGCACGCGGAGAAGCAAAGAACGCTGGCCCGTAAAGTCTGATTTGGCATTGGCATTGCCATTGGCGATTTGGCTTTTGTACTACTTGGCAACTGGCGTCGGCATTCTCTAGCCGCTGTAGTCCGATAATGCTGCATGAGACCGCCGCTCGTGATTATTGTTGAAGTGCTGTCCTCAGTTGTGCTTAGCATGTTTGCCCTGTCAGCGCACTGATCTTGCACAAATGTCACTCATAGCATCACTGGCCATGCTCTGCTAGGCAGTTATAGCATATGACAGATCCTTTTCAGCTGCATAGGCTGAGCCCGGGTGGCTATGTTGTAGCTCAGGCAGCACATCTGACAGATAATGCACAGCTGACAGGCTTGTTCAGGCCCTGGTGGCTGCCTAGTTGGCTGAGTGGTTGTTGCCTGGAAAATCACACCTTGCTCTGACTGGTCATTAAACTCTCTGGATGGCGCAAAGTTTGTGTTTCGCCTGAGATGGCACGCGTACCTGACTGTGTCGCCTTCATGGTTGCGTTCACGAAGACGGAGCATCAAGCTTGCAATGACATAGTGATTCAACCAAGAGACAATGGTATCGCAGTCTTAATCAGTAATGATGGTTGGACACTGCATTTGGCAGTGATCCTGCTTGAAGCAACCACTTCAGTCAGCTGCAGACTATTTTGCATGCACATGTCCGCATATGCTGTATTGCAACCAACCCGTCAAGTAGCTTGCTCTCTCGTTGTCCTATACGCAGGGCTTAGGGCTGAGATAAATGGGTGGGGTATGGAGCTAACAACTAACATCATGTGTTGTTGCAGCTGTGTGTGAGGCGCATGGTGGCGGCACGCGGAGCGGAGCAGTGATGCATTGACAGCTTCCTGCCGATCTGCCAGCAGTGCATGGCCTGTGCTCTGCAGCGGACGCAGGCATTAACGGTGCTGGAGCGCGGTGCTGCCGCGGTGTTGGCCGTGCCGGGCTGGGCGCTAGTACCACCAGGACCCCAACGACGGCAGGCGTGGACGTGGCGGGGTGGCGATGTGGGTGCAAGGGTGCAGGGAGGCGTGGGTAGCATTTGATGGCGTGATGCGTGAGTACGTGACGCTGTATGTGCATATGTACAAAAGATGCAAGGTAGATCATGCGCGTGGCTGACAATTGATAGGAGTGTGTACGTGCGTGACGGTGGGTGGCGGTGTGTACAACAATGCGAAGTGCAGTGTGTGTCAGCGTGGCGATGGTGAGCGTTAACACTGGTGTGACAGTATGGATGACAGTTCGTGTACATGTACATACCGTAGGGACACTAGCACCGTCCCCAGATCCGCTAGCTGGCGCACCTGCAGCCTGCACGGCAGATTGTCGAGCAATGGAGCCACTGAGGCGAAACGCAGAACCCAAGTACTCAACAATTGTCATGCAATGGCACATTGTTGGGTAATGTGTTGTAATGTACAGATGCGCAGTGTACAGAACAATGTAAAACACTACTTGCTCGCATCCTCCAGCTTGACGGGCGTCGGTGCTCCTCCTTCCTCCACGCTCGCTTGCTGTATCAAGTCACCTATGCTCTTCTCCAGGTCATCGATGCGGGAACCCATTTCATCAACTGCAACTGCGGTTAAGGATGCCAACTCGATGCAAGATAATAGGCCACTATATACACATACAAGTAGACACAGATAGAACTAGTGTCATGTGGATACTGCGTGAAATGATGGAATCCGACATCTGCTGGAATCGCGATTGCTGCAGAAGCAAGTTGGTTCAGCACGATTGCAATGTCATGACAAGTCAGCAACCGTTTTAGCAATCTGTTGACATGCTGCAAGCTCATCATCTTTGGGTTACAAGGGGCAGAGCTCACCATTTGTTGTAGCAGGTTCTGGACCTGTGAATGCAAACACGACAAAAACATGTTGTCAGTAAATAAAGCAACTTGCACAGAAGTAACTGTGCCAAACACGCAGCATGCCACACTGATGTCCTGTGCGTAGCATGCAGTGTTGTGTTAAACTGATTTCGTAGAATGCAGGCTGCAAATTCCTGCTGACAGAGCAGGCGAACATGTGTACACACATATGCTGGGCTAACTACCACACGTACGAGACCACAAGTGCAGCAGTGTGAGACTCATCCATGCGCACATACTCAGGATTGCGGTTAAATTTGGCGCTAATCCAACTTGGATGCATGCCGCAGGCTGTGCAGCAACATCGCTGCACAGCTGTGTTGGCAGTGACGAATTGCATACATCACAATGCCATTTGTGTGTGTATGCTTAGCTGAAACAATTCGGGCTTATAGCACTGCTAGAGCCCAGCTGGATCGTAGTCAGACCTCAGAAGTTCAATTCGATCGAATGCACACCTCTCAACAACAGCTGGCACACTGTAATTAACATGCTTGCTACCTGTGCTGTTGACAAGACACACTCCAAAGGTGCTATCACATCAGTCGAGAGATTGCAACACGGAAGCAGCCCAAAACAGATGATACCGGACACAGCACAAACCAACCAAGAGCAAACTGATCGCTTACAAAGGCAGTGAGATCGGCAGTGTTCTGCGGCGGCGCAGCTTCCGCATCCTTGTCCATGACGTATACCACCACCACCACCACCTCCCGAGCTGCTGTCAAGCTACTCCACAGCTCCACCCCCACCTGAACCAGACTCCTTCCCCACCCCCGGATCGCGCCAACACGGACAACCACACCGCCGCCGCTGGCTGCTTGACTCAACCGCTCAAAATACATGACACTGCGTAGGTGGTTTGCTATATACAAAGCTCTTAGATGTTGATAGATGCTCTTAACTGCGATATCTGCGATGCCTTGGATTGGCGCGAAAAAGCAAACGACTGAAAGCGTATGACTGGTTTGATTTGTGGCGGCAGCGGCGGTGGCGGCGGCGGTGTTGTTGTTGTTGTCGTGGTCGTCGTAGTCGTCGTGGTGTACATAAGGGAGGGCTGTGACGTGTACTTGGTGCCTTTCTGAAGTGGAGAGTGATGGGCAGGCCTGGGAGGCAAGCAAGGGAGTCTGCTGGATCGCAGGGCAAGCAGGAGAGCAAGCTGAGTGGCTGGTTGGGTAAGCTGGGAGCTGGGGCGGCGGCGGCGGCGCCGGTAGAGAAGGAGGCGTCAGTTGACAAGCGTAAGCACAGGGAACAGCTGAATCCAGGTCCGCTGCCCCTCCTGGACGACTGCAAGCCTTTCAGGATCCAGGGCAGGCTGTCCGTGCAAGCCGGAGCCAAGGAGCTTGCTTCAGCCGGCGGCCCTTGCGCCACGCAGAGCACGCTGGCCTCCTGTTTCAAGCCTCGCCGTGTGCAGGCTGCAGCTCCAACGTCTGCGGTTGCGACTCCATCAAGCAGGTATGGCTGCAACGCTATCACTGCAATGCTTGCAAAAGAGTCTCACCTGCTGCCCGAAGTGAGTTGCAACGCAAAATCAATGTGGCCTTATTGACTCGTTGCGCAGTGATGGTGTGGAGTGCTGCTTTCAAGATGAAGAGCAGCAGGAGGCAGTTGTGACGTACCGCAAAAGGAGGAAGCACACCCCTGTTGCTGCTGCTCCTGCTGTGAGGTAAGCCGCTGGCTGGTATGGAATGCGTGTGTGCTTCAATGACGAGTGCATAGCGTAGGCATGCACTCGCTTGATGTGTAGGTAGCGGCATTGGTGTGCGTGCAAGCGTGCGCGCGTGGGTGTCTGACATTCGTGGTTTTGCCAGCAGCCCTTCATGTAACGCACCACTGAGATGCGAGGTGGTGCGAGAAGTTGAGAGTGCGCATCGAACATCTCTTCCGACTGAAGCAGCTGCAGATGTCTGTCCTAAACTACCTGAAAGGCAAAGAAAAGCCAAGCCGCTGTTGAAACATAGGACCACACCGCGCCTGCACCAGCTGCATCTGGACCTTGGCCAGAAGGAGTTTGGGTACACGACTTGCACGGTCTGCTCTCTCTTGTACGCTAAGGGACAAGACCAAGACGAGCGGGTGCACGCGCGCGTTCATAGATCATATCTCAGGAACGCATCCTCTGGATTGACTTGACTTGACACGTTGCACAAACCCATCACAGTGTGTGCAGTTGTTGCAATTGTTGGCCGTGCTGCTCAATTGTCGGGTGTACACTTGCTGCATGCAATGTAGTGCACATGCTGCCCTGTGAGAAGTGCACTAAGTGTGTTTGGGACAGCTGCTCACTAGTGAGAAGTCCAGTTTGACCAAGACACTGGCACTGCACGCGTCCGTTTTGTTAACTGCACTGAGGCACGCTTGTTGGGTGTATGCATGACGTGTGTGTGCGTGTGTGTGTGTTGTGTGCTGTGCACCTGTGCTGCGTGCTGTGCTGTGTGTACTCGTGTACACACAATGAAGAACACAGCACATGCATAAAACATGCCACATACACCATGCTCACCTGCATGCTACATACAAGATCACCGGGCGGTGTGTGTTTGTGCTCTGCGCGCGTGTGTTGTGTTGGTGTTATGGCCACTGTTGCTGTGCTTTGTGCGCGTGCATGCGTGGCATAGTGTGCAACCATCATCATACCTTATGACATGCTACCATGTGCAAACAGTCCAGTCAACAAGTGTTTGCTGCTCAACAAGTAAAAGGGTTGCAATGAACTCAAATGCCTCCCGCAACAAGTGCGGATGATTGCTGTTGACACAAAGTTACCAAAGTAGGTCGTCCATGCATACAATGCGCAAGAATTAATCAATTATTACCAAGCCATGACATCATCATTGTCATCCGCTGATCACTTAGGTGCCACAAACTGCATTATATTTCATCAAGTATTGATAGCACAATGCACAATTACAATGTAAAATATGAACTGAATGTGCTCTTTCCTTTTGTATATGCACGCAATTAACAATAAAATTGGTAATAATAAAATTGGTAATCGTTAGTGAAATTGATTATCAAGCCATGTTGATGAACATTACACGAAATTACATTATATTGTGCCGTTCTATCTCGTAAATACCTCGCATTCAAATAGCATTGCTGAAATTGCAGTTTGAAATTGCATGCTTTGGCATCATCATTGTTGCACTCATGCGATGCTTGAGTTTATCTCGTTGTTTGTAAACATTGACTTTGAGTATTCATTGGGACTTGATTTACTTGAGCGTCACAACAGAACCAAGAACCCACATTGGCCTAGGGCTCAACGCTTGCAGCTAAGGCCCACCAGCCTGGTGGCACCACGTAGTTGTACTGTACTGCGTGTGTATTGTAGTACTATTACACTGCTGAAATAGCAGGAATCTGGCGCCATCAGAATGAGTAAAAGTTGTTCTTGTGACGAGGGCAGAGTTGGCGCAGATCTATTCCTACAACAAGCCTGATCCTCCCCTCTGATCCTTGCAGAGGCTGACACGTCAGCAGGCTTGCCGTTACGGCGGGAAAGACATTAAGCCAAGCGGCGGCGTCGGCGGCGGCGCGGGCCTTCAGCGCCGAGTGTTAAGCGTTGTTGAATGCGCATGCAAGTCAGCTGCTTGCAGCTACAAGCTGTATTGAGAAGACAAGGCAGCGGTGATTTGTAGCAAAGGTAAGGTGGGACCAAGGCAAGCCGCTAACATGTAACGTGGCCATGCTGCTCCCTTTTTTGGCCTGTGCTTGAACACATGCTGGCTGTGACATTGCCGCTGCTGCTTGTGGTTTCCAAGAGAGTGGTAGCAATCTTCCATAAAACAACGCACCTTAGTTCACTGGTCGAGCACCAAGTTGCGGTTGACGTGCATGCTGGGGACACGTCCTTGGCATGCCGCCCCTTCCGTAACCACAACTGCTTGCTCCCCTTTGCTGCATTTCAGCCTTGCTGTTGCCTCGTATATTATGCTTTCATCTCGCATTCCCCTCGCAACCACTCTATACAAGCTTTAGCCAATGCCACAACACTCGCGCCTTGAGGCTCAGCACTCAACATATCTCTACAGTCGTCCCTCTGCCTGCGTTGTAATTAGAAGTCTATATAAGCAAGCAGTTGACACTTACTCTTGCAGGGTTTGTAACTGCTCAAGGAGCTCAAGATGAAGACGAGTCAAGCAACACTGCTGCTCTGCACGGTCCTGCTGCTGGCTAGCTGCACCTTGCTGTTATGTGTGACAGCTGCAGCAGAGGCAGGCAATGCTATCATCAGCACTGAGTCCAACACAATCGACCCGGGTGTTCGGCGCATGATGCCTCGCTTCCTCGGTTCAAGAAAGAGGAGGACGCAAGCATTCAGATCAGAGGAGGGACAGGTTTCTGAACCCGAGGGCGGTTACAACTACACCACGCGGTGGTTCCAGCAGACTCTTGACCACTTCAGCTTTCGGCCCGAGAGTTACAGGACCTTCCCGCAGCGCTATCTTATCAATGACGTGCATTGGGACCGCGAGAACAACGGCCCGATTTTCGTGTATGCTGGCAATGAGGGCTACATTGACTGGTTTGCCAACAACACGGGCTTTTTGTGGGTGAGCATGCGAGCGGGGTTGACCGTTCAATGCATGCATGCATGCGTGTTAACAGTGGTTGATGTTATTCTCAGGAAATTGCGGAAGAGTTCAAGGCGCTGTTGCTGTTCCCCGAGCATCGCTATTATGGCGAGTCCCTTCCTTTCGGCCAGGACTCGTACAAGAATGCGAGCATGGCCGGGTGGCTGACAGCTGAACAGGTGTTTGGCTGTTGCACTACATCATGCATGCAGATAACCCACTTGTTCAGCTCGCGCCCTCGAGCGCAGCTGCTTAGCAGCTGTGCTCAGTTACATCGCGCTTGCAACCACCACCATCAGCATAAGAACTTGCATGTGCAGGCTTGCACGTTGTTTTGGCCATGCATCCATGCTTCAACAGGCAATGCTGCAATCAGCACACTACGATTAGGGTCAATATACTTCACTGTTTTGCAGGCGATGGCTGATTACGCTGTCATCATCAAGTCGCTGAAGCACAACGAGAGCGCATGGGGCTCGCCCGTGGTCATGTTTGGCGGCTCCTACGGTGGCATGCTCGCCGCATGGTTCCGCATGAAGTATCCGCACATCGCCGTCGGCGCCGTGGCAAGCTCCGCCCCTATCCTGCAGTTTGAGGGCGTCGTGCCTCCAGACACGTTCAACCGCCTCGTCAGCCAAGACTTCAAGGTAGCGAGTTGACCTTCTCGTTGTGTTAGCAACAGGGGCATCAGGGGCATGTGCAGGTGCTTTGCACATGCCCTCGTTGCCTATGCCAAGTGGGTACAGTACACTTGTTATTTTGCGTTTCCAAAGTTGATAGTAAACTTGTTGATGTCGGACTGAGTGCGTGCTACGTTACCTGTAAATTACACATGCTGTGTCTGCAGATGGATGGCAGCCAGGAATGTTTCGATACCATCAAAGACTCCTGGAAAGAGATTCGCGCAACCGACCGGCGTGTGCTGGCCGAGAAGTTCCATCTTTGCAAGTGAGCACTATATCGAAACCCACTCTACCATTGGCTGCGGAATGCCAAAGCCTCAAGAGAACATAATACAATGTGACTAATGCTATATGTATGGCAGGGAGCCCAAGCATTCAGATGAGATGGTCGATTGGCTGTACGAGATGTATGGCAACCTTGCCATGGTGGACTACCCTGTGCCTGCTTCCTTTCTTGCCGAGTTGCCCGCGCATCCCATCGCTAAGGTTGATTGAACATGTGATGGCTTCTATTGCTGTTGCAATGTGTACCTGTTGTGTCGAGAGCAGTTGTCAACCTGTTGCTGTCATGGCAGGTGTGCGATGCCATAGTGAGCCACGAAGGACCTTTGGTGGACAAGATAGCGGCCGGCGCCAACATATTTGCCAACTATACGGGAAAGACCGAGTGCTTGGACATCGCGGGTGATCCGCACGGTGAAGACGGATGGGACTATCAGGTACAAGCATGTGGTCTTGCACGACACATGCAAGCAAAGGCAAAGTTTACTGAAATGTAAGTGTGCAGGCGTGCACTGAGATGGTGATGCCGATGTCCAGCAATCCCAACAACAGCATGTTTGAGCCGTATGGTTGGGACCTTGAATTGTACTCGCGGGAGTGCGAGCGCCAGTGGAATGTAACGCCGCGACCTTACTGGATTCCCACACAGTTTGGGGGCAGGGTGAGACTTCATCAGAGTTGTGTCAATGTCAACAACTAGCTACAATGCACATGAGCGTGACACTGCGCATACCCGATGCCAATGTTGTTTTTTGAGACTTGTGTCTGATGCAGAGCCTGATGGACTCCTTGAAACACTATGGCAGCAACATCTTGTTTGTCAACGGCAATCTGGACCCGTGGACAGGTGGCGCACCGCAAAACTCTGTGTCAGACAGCATTGTCGTTATCGTTGTCGAGGGCGGTACGAACACATACTGTTGGACTACGCACCACTCGATCAGTCAATGCTGTTTATCCTGCATGACACATTGTTATGAATCAGGTGCCCACCATTATGACTTGCGTCCTTCGGACCCGAACGATCCCGACTCCGTGAAGAATGCTCGCGCGCAGGAGAAAGAGTACATCAGGGCGTTTGTGACAGGTCAACACCCCGCCGACAAGCGCACGCATCGGGCCGGCTGGCTCGCCACGGCCTTTGTGTACTTTTTTGTCTTCCTCACTGTCGCCGCCAGCATCGCATCCGTGATCTACATATACGACTACTACAAGCGGCAAGAAGCACGCCGCCGCAGCGGCTACCTGCTTGTGGCGTAGTAACAATGCAAGGTGAAGTTTTGCTTGGAGCACATAAGGACTCAGTGGTCAATGGTGTAGAGTGCACAAAGCGTGATGTACATAAGTGAGGCTCGTGCTGCGTGTGTGGCCAACAGGTACAGGCATTGCAAGCAATTTTTGCTTCGAGAGATCAGTAGTGCAGGCGTGTATGTTTTGTTGAAATAGCCACTCTTACACACGATGATTGCCTTGGTTCGCTGGTGGAGTTTTTGCCAAAATCTACTTGATTCGAGTGCTGAGGTGTATTTAGTGTGCAGTACAGTTTGCTTGTAACAGATACATTTCAGGCAGTGCTGGCGAGGGGTTCAAAGGGCAAAGGCAGGCATGCATTGGTCAGCAACAGCCGCATGCGCTGCGGGAAAACTGTGCCGACATTGATGTGTGTGTATGCATGTGTGCATGTGCTTGCGCGTTCAACGCCAGTTATGATGATCTATAATATAAGACATTGTGCGGTGGCTTTCTGCTGGCTAAGACTCCAAACAGCACGGTGCGGAGCAGGTCAGCAGACGTAACTTTCTGCCGCGCCATGTGCATTGATTGCTTGCCAGACAGAAGTGCATGTGCGCTCACGCACACTCGCCTCTGCGTGTGCATATTCGTGTGTGTCTCTGTATCCGTGTGCATGGCAGATCAAGTCAGCAATAAGTCTGAGACAAGAATCTGAGGCTGTGCCGGCCGGCTAATGACAAAATTAAAGAGAAACTTTTCAGCTGAGGCGACGGTGATCATGCGCCCCGCGGGTTGCGTCTGCACGTTGTGACTTTGTTGTTCGCTCGTGTGTGCTTGCACCTGTGTCTTACTGCACGTGCATGTTGCTACATGAGCGCAACATGTTGCCAACTTGCTGTGGGCCAGGATGATGATGATCTCAATGGCTACTTTGCCTGGAGGTGTTTTTGGTGCTGTCGTACTGTTGGATCGAGAGATGCACCCCATTGTATATGCATACATTGCATATACAATGGGATGCATCTCTCGATCCAACAGTACAGGACATGTGGGCGCTGCCGGAGGTTCACCTCATCCACTACACTGACTTCAACCCATGGCGCGTACCAAAGTTACACAAACACACAAAAACTGTAGCAGTGCATGCGCACGCAAGCGCGCATGCCCGCGCACTTCTTGAAATTCACACAGGTTGGTGGTTGGAATCCCATTTTAGCACAACCAGCCTGCGGTCACCCACGACCCAGTCCCACTCGGTTTACCACCGCGTGCTGTGAGGTCTGCTGAGCTTTGAGGAAGCGAGATGCCGAGCGCGCGCTGTTGATGCAAAGAAGGTTGACACCTATGGCGTGGTCACGAAACAGGTGCTTGCAAGTGCAGGATGGAATTTGAGGCCTTCTGGCCTGTTGGGAACTTCCTTTTGAACATGTGTCTGAGACTTGCTTACTGTGTTGCTTGTGGCTCAAAGCTGGCAGTGTTGTTGTTATGTTGGTCTGCAACATTAGTAGTGTGTTGGCATACAATTCTGAGGCAACTGCTCCTGTTTGAGTTGTATCCCTATACACAAATGCACCACCTTTGCAAGCAGTACTCATTTGAAGTCTGTGGTTGAGGTGTACGAGTCGCTGCGCGTGTGATCACCGCCATCTTGTCTTGTGTGTGCATTGCGGGTGCCTGCGGGTACACCTTTCCTTGCGGGTATAGCTAAAGGTAGCCAGAGGCTAGTACTGACGTCATGCGGAGTGATCCTCATGACAGCTGCATAAGTATCAACCACATGCACAGCACTGTCGCTGTTCTGGCATGCTCAAACCACACTGACAGTTGCAGACACGCTCGCTGATGAAAGCTTGTTGAAGACACACCGCTACGCAGGAGCTGGAATGAGCAGATTCGGGCTTGATGCATGCAAGACATGGACGCATCAAGAGCCATCGTAAGGAGGGAGGGAGGG
>RHPI01002402.1:959770-983845 GCA_009103225.1 Chlorokybus atmophyticus
GGGGGGGGGGCGAGGGAGGGGATATCATGAAACGCGATTATCTTCAGATATTATCTTTGGGAATTTAAATGACGTTCATTGACATAACGCACAGTGCGGTGCTGATTAATATGGTAAGAGATCCTACACGAGGCTCCTTCAGGCATGCTTGTACGCAACCATCTCAATACATGCCGTCGGCGCTTGCACTCCTCCCTGTGAAAATGGTTGCTGCAATGCATATAAAATTCAGAGTTTGCACAGATGAATTCGAACGAATGGGATAGATACTGTACGAGTGCTTTATATACACCACTCGTTCAACTGTTACCAAAAACAGATGTGAGCCCTTAAAAGCCCTAGTGACCAGCCATTACACCGACTACATTCTGTTGCGCATTGTTTGTACATGTGTTTCTGCCGTAATAGCCCTCCAACCATGCATATCATGCCTCGTTTTGACTGTTGGCATCGTGGAGGAGCCCTCCTGTTCAGTACGAAGTGTTGTTGCTGCACTAAATTAAGCGCAGGATGCGGAGTGTTCATGGCAAATGCTTGCATCATCGTTTGCGCAATAAGCCATACATGCTATGTACATACAAGAAAACGCCTCATTGCACAGCCACCAACGCTTGCATGCACGCAAGCTGCACCATTCATAAATAACCTTAGAAAGCAAAAGATTGTCAACCCCATGTTGACAACACTGCTGGCAGACAGCCTGCTCAGTCAAAAGTCCAGCCACCGAAATGTGCCGTGCCTTCAACGGATGCTTCGAACAACCTCGAGGGGTGCTTTGCGTAGAATGCGAGGGGTACCTTCTTGAGCCTCTTGTCGACCTGCAACCAAAGCAGTTGCAACCAAATCGCGAGAGAGCAGGGGGGGGGGGGGGCAACATGGAGCATAACCCGGTGGTCGGTTCAACCACTGACTTGAAAATATAGGTACCTCTTCTTCAACAAGTGATGCATAGGACCCGTGAACAAAGTCACTGATAGGAAGTTCGCTCGTCTTTCTCCTCTGTGACAAATCTATCTCAAGAGTAGAGACAAACCTGCACAACAAGTACTGTCAAGCCTAGCAAACGCCAAGTGATGAAGCAAGATTCATGACACAACCAAGATGACATGGTATACCTGGAAACCGTGTGGCCATAGTGGCTGCGAAGGGTCTCCAACTCCCACAGTGAGCTCTCTGCAATGATAATTGCTGATCAATCACACCCATACGGCATTTCACCACGGCCTACTGCCAACAGTACCTAATGCAATGCTCCTCTCAGCCAAAATATTGGCAACGTAAATGATGGCATACTTACCAAGGGCTCGACACTTGGCAGGATCTGTCTCAGAGAAGAGGTAAGGGTCCGAGCGAAATACAAATGGCTCCTCCGTAGTCGTCGACTCTTTCACGCTAACTGCGAGTCTCTGGGCCTCTGTCTCCCTCTCTCCCTCGTTGACCGCGCCTGTGACTGCCTCGTCCCGACCCCGCTGACCCAGCTGACATGAAACACCAAAATAAGCACAGCTCATGAAGCACAACGCCTCCCGTATAATGCACATGGCACAGCTTGCTGCTGACAGGCTACACACGCTGGTGTTGCTAGTGTTGCCTTCATTGCACAACAACACTCTAGCTGCTCTACCTGGTTGTGCACAAGCACGCCGCAAGAAGGATGCCGTCTGAGGAGATTGTGGACAAAGGCGATGACAAGCGCTGCGCCGGAGGGCGGAGCCTGCAGCGCCAGCCTCGACAGCCTTTTGGCAAATGCCGCCACCAGATATGCCGGCAAGTGAGAGGACTTCAGGCATGCGTCTGCAAGCTGGAAGAAGCGCACTCGGTGTTTTGCTGCAAACAGACTGGAATCCAGCAGGGCATAAAGCTTCTTGTAGAACTCAGGGTACTCAAGGCCGTGCTGCCACACAGTTTAGTAGTGTCAATGAGTGCTCAGAATCAACTTGATTTCAACTTTGTACAGACCTGAGTTATAAGAATGAACAGGCCGTTCAGAGCTAGGACACTGGTAAGCCCTCCAATGTTGTACGAATTTGTCAGGAAATCACTAGAGGGGCCATGCATACAAGTCAGCATGCAGCGATGAATCAGCGCAGTCCAGCTTGCACAGCGGAGACAAGGATATTACTTGCTGCAAAGTTACGTATTGCTGGAAGTACCTTAGTAGCACAGGATTTGTAATGTGTGGGATGACGTCTGTATGCATCTTGGTCAGCACCTGAAGAAGTATGTCAGTGCAAGGTAGCAATAACAGACGGTACTAAATGGGAGCACTCGCCCATAGCCGCAAGGCAACGCATGCAACCACTGCACCTTTTTGTACACGTCTAGAGGAAATGGCAGTCGTAGGAACTGTAACCACGCCTCACTGCGCTCTTGCTTTATCCTGCTTGGGTTCTGCCAGCTGGGCTTCGCCTGTTCTGCAAGCACACATGTCCACATGTCCACAACCCACAATGCTGTACATGACCACCTTCCACATTATTATACCACCAAGCAACCCTTGGACGACCGGACCACTCACTGGCGACTTTTCTCTTCTTGCTTGGCTTTTCAGCGTCCTCATCAAAATCTGTTGCACGCACCAACACTAAGTCATGGTCACCCAGCATGTTCCAATACTGAATCACATGAAATACTCGCCTGCATGTTCAGACCAAGCAGTAGACGGCTCATCGTCAACGGTGGATGTGGTTGCGTTTGACAAAACATCATAGACAGTACGCGAGTAGTCCTCGGTGCTGCGAGCAAGCAATCAGCGCCTGCAGAAGCCAAGCTGGTATATCATGAGGTACTTGCTGGGCAGCCATTGGCTCACCTTGATGGCTTACTGACTGAGGCAACAGCTTCAGCTTCGTCATTTGGTTTTTCATCATCACCAGAGAGGGCCTCCCTACCTGTGTGCAGTTGAACCATTAACTACATTTGTCCTAGGTATATAAGAAGACTTGTGCACTGCGACATGTCAGACTGTTTGCATGCCTGATGCGATCAGTTCCAAGCGCCTTGCGACACATTTGCGCACGTTGGAAAAGGTATACAACCTGCGGCATGCAGCAACCAGTGAGGTTTCGAACCAGTGTGAAGTTATATGAAGTTACATGAATGTGTATAGTGAAGCAGAGACTTCCAGGATGCTGACATCCTCGTGGTGCATAGAAGCACCTGACATCGCCGTACTGCATGTACTGCTGTATGAAAACGCCAAGCAGCTTGCCATTGAAAGCTCGGCTGTTCAACTGCACGCCACCAAAACTAGGTGAATTGAAGCTTCATTGGCAGCCCCTGCACATGAATAGACTGATGCATGACACCCTGACCGACCTACTTACCAGCGCATCCACCACTTCCAAGTACAGGTCATTATAGAATGTGCCTGGTCGCTCTGCGCGCACAAGTCGCATCAAAGCATCCAGCGCAGCCACCTGCCCAGATCATACAACCTCAATCTTTTGCTGCAATGTCAGCAGACATTAAGTGACTGGTACTTACAGTGACATCCTCATGTGTGTCGGGGCGCCTGCCAAGCAAGTCCTGGGCTGCTTTGACGAAAGCGCGGTACTGCCGGCGAAGCCACTGCGCGTACACAAGCTTCTCATCCATGCTGCCGTTCTCCGCTTCACCGTTCGCAGTAGCCTTGCCACGCGCAACCTCGCCCGCTTGAAACCTTGCTGAAAAGAACACCTGAGAAGAGACGTAAGCTTGCCTGTCAATTGGCGCTTTGCTTTGTCTGTGAAAATGCAATGCGAGTCTTTGACACCAGCTACAGCAATTGCCGTGTTAACAACCAGAACGTATTTAAAAGCTAAGTGCATGCATGCGCAAGCCGTATCCCTGAATAAGAGCAGGCTGTGAATATTTGCATGCAAAGTTCGCATTGCGAACGCAGTGACCAAGCAGGACCTCCAACTAAGCAGCTAGGTCTGTGATCCTGCTGAGATCTACGCCGTAGGCTGTACTTCTCTTCAACGACAGCATGCGTTGAAATGTAGTTCAGCCAAATTGCTTTGCCCAGCAGCTCAAAGGTCTGACCTGCAAGCAGCGCAGAGCCTGGCACACTTCATCAACGGCAGCGGGCTCTGAGGCGGCGGAAGTGGCAGTAGATCTGAGAAGCTTGATCAACGCCACGCAATTGTTAACCTTACTACGCTCCGCCAGCAGCTCCTCGCCCAGCACCGCGGCCGACTTCGCCGCCACCATGGCGCCGGCGGCGGCAACTCTCCACTGCACTCGGAATCAGCTTGAGAGACAGACTTAGGGTTTACACCACTGTATCCAACGCTGTGTCGTGTCTCGGATATAAGCATGTACGTCTGACTTGCGACTTGGTTGAAACGCATGCAATGTGTACTGGCTGATGCCTACATGAATCATGTGACATGATGCCACAGCTGTCGTACAAGTTGTACCCGAGGCTT
The DNA here is from genome assembly GCA_009103225.1 of Chlorokybus atmophyticus. Taxonomy (NCBI): domain Eukaryota; kingdom Viridiplantae; phylum Streptophyta; class Chlorokybophyceae; order Chlorokybales; family Chlorokybaceae; genus Chlorokybus; species Chlorokybus atmophyticus. The sequence continues at coordinate 964,183 of RHPI01002402.1, forward strand.
CCTCAGTGGTTCTCAGTGGTTCTGAACGTACATGGTAGTACGTACAGGCATGCATAGAAGCAGTGTCGTGGTGATGGTAGCGGCGGCGGTGGCGGTGGTGGGCGTGGCTGCCGGTGGGGCCACCTCGGCCTTGTGTCCAGCAGGGGTCTTGTCTAGTAGTGCAGTTGCAAGCACTCTCCGAGGGTCAAAGGAGCCCGCAGCAAGCAGGCCCGCAAGGCTGTCAACCTGCTGGAAGCAAGGTCAGGAATGAGCTTATGCTAGCCTAGAAGCAAACGCATGCATGCACGCTTGCTTACAACTTGGGTTTGACAACGCTGCTGGTTGATGTGAAGGCCAGGATTGAGCTCATGCTAGCTCAAGCACACACGCATGCATGCACAGATGCTTAGGTCTTTGGCTTGAGAACCTGCTCGGTTGACCCGAAGGTCAGCACAGCCGTGATTGCAATAAATGTGGACAGGCTTGGGGTTGCCGTCGTTGAGGATGTTGGCGCAGCCGGAGGTGGTGGGTGCGCCAATGTCGGCACAGGCACAGGCGCAGCCGACGCCTGCTTCCACCACGTCACCGTCGTCGTCGTCGTCGCCGTCCGTGGTGATCTACACAACTCAGGCGTGCAACTTCTGCAAGAAGTCCAAGGCGCTGCTGAAGGAAAAGGGCATTGAGTATCAAGAGGTGGACGTGGTGTCTGATCGCACCTTGCTAGAACGCCTGCAGAAGTAAGTGCCACTTTGGTTGCATTTGGCGTTTCGTGTGTGTGTATGTGCATATGCATGTGCACGCATCTTGTAGGCAGGCTGTGGTTTCATCTTTTGTAACGCTAGCACATGCTGTTGAATAGGTCAACTGGCATCATGCTTGCCGTATTTAAGCATGCGATTGTTACATGGCGCATCAGGAAATGTTCCATCAGAGGCGTGGCTAGCATGCCATGTCATACTGCAGCTTGTCTTGTGCGGACTGTTGTTTAGCGCTTGATGCACGTATTCTCTCAATTAGGGTAACAGGCCGCAAAACAGTCCCACAGATTTACATACAAGGCAAGCATCTTGGTGGTTGGGACGATTTGTCAAAGGCTGTTGAGGAGAACAGATTACAGGACTTGTTGCAAGCGCAACCAAGTCACTTACCCGCCGAGCTTACTGCACCTACTAAACCACCCACTCCAAGTGGAAGCAGCGACAGTCGAGCCAAAGCACAAAACGAGTTTGAGACGTTCCAGTACTTGGAGGGTTTGGCTCTGAAGCTGGCAGCGTCACTACCGGGTGACCGGTCTGGTGCTGATATTGTTGACTGGCTGCTGAGTAACGCGCAAGGCATTGCTGGCGACCGTGCGCGTGCCGTTGAGCTAGGGAGAGAGCTCCAGCAGGCGCACCTGCTGCATCACACAGAGTTTTGCGAAGTGTTTGTTGATGAGAAGGGTGTGCTCTTTCATGCACATGAGAGCGAGCCTGGCCCCAGGAGTAAAAATGCCCTCAACTCGACGATTACCTGGGTCGGACCTTCTCGCCCTGCGTCTGAGGTACAAAACATACATGTACTGTCCGCAGAGTGCATTACATGGTTTGCGTGCCCTTGCATGGGTCCGTGCTTGTTCTTTTCTGTTTGCAGCTTGCAGGCATACACAACTGCAAGCATGTCTTGCCTACTGGTTGGTGTTGATCATGATGTCCAGGTTGCGGAGGACTTGCGGAAACGCGTGCTTGCGCTGTACGATTTGGCACTGTCTAAAGATGGCAAACGTCTAAACTACAAAAGCCTGCAGAACAGTCCTGAATTCCAGGACTATGTGCGCGCAACAGCCGAGCTGCAGCGGGTGAGTGCCAAGTCAGAAAGCAGCCCTCTAGTCACAACATGTTGTACAGGAGTCCTCTGTGTTTTGGTGTAACGATTGAGGTGGGTGTTGATATCTGTAGGTGGACTTGTTTGCTCTCGACCGCAAGCAAAAGATGGCTTTCTTCATCAACCTGTACAACGCGCTTGTGATCCATGCAACGGTGATCAAAGGGACTCCGTCCAACCCGCTGCAGAGGATTCAGTTTTTCAAGTCGTTTTGTTACAACGTTGGTGGCGACGAGTACACGCTGGATGACATGGAGAACGGTGTCCTGCGCGGCAACCGCTTTCCCGCTTCCTCTATCATCTTCAAGAAGAGACCCTTCTCCTCAAGCGATCCCCGTCGCTTCCATGCGATAGTGCCCGTCGATCCGCGCATACACTTTGCGCTGGTGTGCGGTGCCAAGTCCTGCCCACCCATCCGCATCTACACACCCGAGAACCTGGACACCGCCCTTGAGGGCGCTGCTGAGGCTTTCTGCGAGGGGGATGTGAGTGTTGACAGGGACACCGGAGTGGTGACTCTGTCGAAGATATTTGATTGGTACAAGGTGGACTTTGGCGCGGACATGAAGGAGCGCTTGCAGTGGCTGCTGGTCCATCTCGACTGGAACAAGCGCAAGGTGTTGGAGTCGTTACTCGTGTCTGGCAACTACAAAGTAGAGTACAGCAAGTACAATTGGGATCTCAATGATTAAGGCTACGGTTTGGTTAGGCGTGTCCGTTCTGTATGTAGTGTACAATTGAACAATTGCTAGACTAATAAGCGCCATCTGTGGTGGCTGGACCTGCGGGCAGTGGTTGTTGTGAAGTGCATGATGCCCATCCACGTTCACCACCATTCATTTGAAGGTTATGCTGCCTGGTAGTGCTTCATAAAGTTATACACACAAAGCAGGTTGCAGAATTGCAACCGATCAATCATCCATGTGCCTATTGGTGACAGGCGGTAAAAAAGAGCATCTGCCGCGATTACTGGTAGCTGTTTGTTGCATGATCGTGAATCTGTTTGCAGCATTGTTGTCTTCCTCTGTGCGCAACCGCACTGCGGCTCCGTATCGCAGCGACGTGCACACGCAACTGAGCCATTGACTAGAACGCACACTGTCTGAAGTCTTTTTATGCACTGAGTGCGGCACATAACACATAGCAAAAGTTGCACATAGCAACATGTTGCCTTGTTATGCTCTGCTTGCTGCTGCTGCTTAAAACGCGCTCAGATGTATGCAAGAAGCAAAGTATGTGTGCCGGAGAGGAGAGATGTGATTTGTGAAACAACATGACAAAAGAAAATTCATGAAGATCACGATCATTCATCCACCATGAATATGTCAGGAAGCTATACATGGTATGGTGTAGGACCATTCCACGCCGCGTTGCACTTGAACATTGTTAAGCATTGCAACAACACATCATAACATCAACTCAACAATCTTCTCTCAGTAGTTGGCACGTTGGTGTTTAACATGTAATGCCACATCTGTGTGCTTTGGTCAGTATCGACTTGACAACCACAACACAGCACTGGCTGTACCACCCTGCTTAGACATGTGCAACCTACTAGAAGAATGGCTGTACCTATACACAAGGGTCCATGTTGCTATCATACACTCTCCTGCAGTATACACACCACACAAAGCACACACACCTAAGCTACCATTGTGGAGAAGCGTGGTGTTATTGGTCTGAGTTGCGATCCTCCTTGGAAGGTGCTGGCTGCGCAGTCTGAGAGGGAGACTCCAGCTTGGGCTGTACAGTGGGCGCTTGCACATGGCTGGGCAATGAGGGCAAGCTCTTGTTGATTATCTCTTTGGGCAGCGAGGGCGGTTCTTTGGGGAGCGTGCGTGTAATTGGAGGCGGCTCCTTTGGTAGAGCGTGCGTGAGCAACGGCGGCGGGTTTTGTGGGTTCATGTCATCAGCGTCTACATCGTGTCCCTTCTTTTGTGCAGGCGCCATGAGGTAGTTCATGTTGCTGCTTGGGCCTTGCAACAGACCAGCAACTCCTGCACTTGAGGCCGCTGCATTGGATGGCAGGAAGAGGTCGTGCTTCTGATCCCGGTATGCAGTCCACACCTGCATTGCCGTAATGTGAGACATGCGCTACAGCAATTACACTAATATTGAGTTGATGGCCAGTGGATGCTATTGAGGGCATACGACTGATGGGTAAAGCAGAGGTGGCTCGCCTCTGATTGGGCGAGAAGATCCTGAACTTTCTTGCTATGCTGTCCATCCATGGCAAGAAGATGCAACACCTAAGGACGACACCAGATGTTGATTGGTAAGTTGCAACATAACGTGTACACCATACTTCAGTTGCACACAAAGCTTGCAGCACATACTTCAACCGCCAGGACCCGTCCAACTGTTATGTCAGCTTCTGACCATTTCTCTTTCCCGTCCACGCCCTGTGTGCGCCAGTCCAGTAGTGCTAACAAGACTGGCACAAGGCCAACCCTGCAAGTCGTGGAACGCATGTTGAGCATCATGCATATGTGCATATACTGCATTGTCGTTGACAGGTAGTACCTCAGAGCCTGGTCAACAAGAGAGTCTCGTGCTCGGTTGGATGCACTCAGCGATCGCTGCAGTGTCTCCATGGCCAGGACACGGGCACCAGACCAGCCCATGGCCTTCATCAGCAGCGATATCAGAGGTGGGGTCAGCGATGGGCTGGCCATGGCCTCCACACATGCACTGCTGGCTGCCAGTTGATGCACCAGCCGCAGGCAAGCTTCGCGCAACTGCTCTCTCGTCTGGAACATATGCAGATCGTCACAACCCAGAACAGTCACTTGCCAAGGGAATTGTGCGGCAAATGCATACTACGCACCTGCAACTGAAGAGCCTCATCGCTCCCAGACTCGAATGTTTGTTGCTTGTCAGGTGCCTGCTGTCCCGCATGTGCCACTGCTGACAACAGCGATGCCATGTATCCTAGCTGTGCAACATGCTCAGCCAATTGTGGCTGAACCCGTACCAGCGCCAACGTGGCCGCTGCAAGCAGAAGCACCTGCTCCGGTGAACGTCCTGCAATGATAGTACAAGCTTAGCGACCTATCTCGGCTGGTTGTAGCTAAATGCCGCTGATCCAGAGTACCCGACTTACTTGGCGGTGCAACACCTGATGTTACCACCGGTGTGGTAGCAGCCACAAACTCCGACAACAATGCTTCCAAGAACCGTTTTGGGTTGCGCAGTGGAAACTTAGGGTCTTTGAGATACATCCGAACGTACACACCTCCGACCTGCAGCTCGTTGCTCAGGTCCACGTATGTGAAATGCCAACCCTCAGGTAATCGCCAGTCCATCTGCCCGCGCATCTGCTGGGCGTACAGCTCCTTGGCCATGGCAGACACCTCCTTCCCTAAAGCTTCAGCCATGGAAGGGTTCCAAACAAGTTCTGGCGTCTCTGTGGTCTGTGTCAATGCTGCAACAGCAGCATCACCGCTGCTGTCTTTCAGTGCAGCGATGATCCCGTCCGGTAGAAACCTGCTTGCAAGGAGAGGCAATCAACCGAGTGTGACTAACTTGTCTCATGCTGCACGCAATGATTGTTCAGTCAGCTGCAACAACAGCCCTCAACTGACCTGCTGAGTGCTATGGCGACGCGGGGCCCGTGTAGTGGCTGTGCCATCAGTTTGGCCAGCAGCATAGCACCAGAAGCGCAATCAGCGGGTGGAACCTCAGGCCCAGATGATGGCAGCAGCAACTCGAGGACGTACAGCACCCCACCTTGCTGTGATGCAACCCATGCAGCCTCACCTGCAACCAAATGGGTTGAGGCATAAGTCCAACTAGGTTGTTGAGACGCCTTGACTCAGCCAAGTATGTGAAGACGGATAACCGCTGGCCTGCATGACCCTACATGTGAAAACTTACCTGTGGAGGCTAAGGCGTACAAAACTCGTAACGTTCCCTCGTGACACTCATGTGATGTGTGCAACAGCCAGAGTAGCCGCAGAACCCCTTCTCCGCCCTGCCGATGGCAATTTCAGGAATGCAACAGCAAGTGATGACTACATTGAACCCAACCGTTGCATATGCTTACCGCAACTGTGGCCTCTACACATGGTGCATGTGTAGACAGTACATTGAGGATGCCCAGGGCAAGCTGCGCAGAGTGTATGCTGCCCACAGAAGCAGCTGCAAGGCAACCAAGGATTGGCGCCAACTGTTGCCTTGAGGTAAAGCGCGTTGCAAGTGTTGGATCCGCTGCCAACAGCGTCTAAACAAAGGGAGCAGCAAAGCATCAGCTCATGCATGCAGTACAACATCCACAGCTAGTCTGCTTTTTACTCTTTGGTATGCATATTGTCACCTTGAGTGCCTGCAACACCATCTCCAACCGCTGCAACAACTGGTTCGACTTGTTTTCTGAGTTTCCAGAAGCAATGAGAGCAGCACTGGACACCGCTGCTGCGTGTTCAGGGGAAGCTCCTGTAGAGGCCTGCTTTGCAGCAACCTCACGCTTCTGAACCTCAGAGTCCCGAAACGCCTTCATGACATACCTATACAGAGACATGCATTGTTCAGTCTTTAAGCTTCTGAATGCCGTTCTCATGCTGTCCTTCACCTGATGTATGCAACAAGGGCATCGCAGAAGGCTGGCATGTCAGCAGGTTTGTAGGCAGGCTGCTGATTGTAGACTCTGATGTAGATGCCGCCGACCTGCAGCTCGTCTGCTAAAGATTCGTAAACAAAGTAACTGACAGGCCCCATGTCGTACGTTCCATCTGGCATAGGTGACTGGGCCTGCTTTTCAACGTATGCGAGCAGCTCGCGACGCGTCTGGGAGTTCCAGATGACCGGAGGTGTCTCGAGATTGGAAGTGAGGGAACGCAGCAACTCTCGTGGGGACTTGTTGGACAGCATTGCGGCTAGGCTTGGAGTTAGCAGAGCACGCAACGCATCTGCTGCGGTTCTGTTCACGGGTGTGGTGAGCTCTCCTTGAAGTGCGCCAGCCAGGCGACCCAGAGCACGAGCGGCCAGCATCGCATGAAAGTTTTTCGCCTTTTGGACATTGGCACTGCGATCGGCCTTAGTCTCCCCTTGTTCACCTTCTGCAGTTGCATCGTATTGCAGAAGCAGCGGCACAGTGAACCACAACACACCCAATTTCAGCAGAGTTTCCTGCAGCGCGGACGATGCAGCGAGCTGCGCTATGCTCTGCAATGCAGCATCAACTGCGACCGGAACTCGCTCAAGCCTATGAGTGCAAGTCAGAAGCAGGGTTACATCAGACTGAAACAAAACGTACCAGTCAAGTGACCAGCCACAGCTCTGACCTGCAACAGCGCAGGACATCTGAGATGACGGCAGGAGCACTGGTGAGCTCGGTTCGAGCGCTCTCAAAAGTAGCCAAACCGGCAAAAGTTTGCAGCACGTTTGTAACAACTGCTGCAATTGGTTCTGTTGCAGCAGTAGCCGGAGAGACAACCGTCATACACCGTGCCAGCAGCGCTGATAGAAGCATAACACCTCCAGATCGGATAAGCTCTTCGCCATTTAGTGCAGAAGAAGCGCAAGTCAACCAGCACAACTCGGTTGCATATTGGAGAAGTGGCAGCCGCTCGGATGTAAGCGCTTGCGTGTCGTTCTCACGAATGGTTACGGCTTCGAGGAGCATGGGGTAACCAGCATACTTGAATGGCTCAAGGACTTGGCCATGATGCCTGTACAAGATGCACTGGCCTTGGAGCAAGAGTTGAAGCCGCCATGGCTGTGGGCCCAAAAGACCCTTGATTGAGGCCTGTCGCACAGAACATTGGCATGACATCGGGTGTAGTCTTTGATACCAACAATGTTATTTATACGAACCTGTAGTCGCTCGTATGCTGCCTGAACAGCCATAAACTTGTCGCGACCTTCGGGGTTTTTGTCAGGATGGTAGCGCATGGCCAGTTTTTTGTACTGCTTCTTAAGCAGTACCTCGTCGAACACAGCGTCGCCGTTCTCGACTTCTGCTGCAGAACCACAGGTAACGACACAAACAGCTTTACTCTACAGCGCAACCAACACATGCATCGCATGATTTCACCAGCAGTCCCCTACAGCCATCGCTTGTTGGCAGTACCTGTTGCTGCAGGCTTGTTGGATGGCACAGGCACCTCCAGCAACCGGCACGCTTCATCTTCAGACATGTCCATGGGCTTACGTGCAAGCTCCTCACTGCAACAACGAACAGAGTCATGAGCTTCCAGAGTAATACGCATCCTATGTCAATCCAGTTCGCGCTCTAAACCAGCACGCAGACTCAGAGTTCAGAATTCGGTTTGCTACCGCCAGGAGCTCAGCATGGCTTGCAAGAGAGGCACATGGTCGACGATCTGCCAGTTTGCAAAGCGCTGCTCGTCGCACAGGTTCCGCAGATAGTAACGGTGGCACCACATCTCTTCAGCCAGTTCTGTGTATGTGACAGGGGGCATTGGGGCATAATCGTACAAGGCATGGGTGTGTTGTGGCAGTTTGTGTGGAAAGTCGCTCAAGTGCAGTTGAACCTGTGTACAACATGACACATGAGCGACCATGGCATGGGAGCAATTTGCCATTGTGCATTATCATTAGAGCACACCACACCTGCTTGATCAGGCGCTCAAAGCGCATCTTGTGGTTCCATATGAGTTCTGGATTGTCCGAGTCTGCGACCATAGCTGCAGCGAAAGGATCTGGACCTTGTGTCTCAAGAACGTACAGCATGGACTCTGGCAGAAGCCCGCCCAGGATGCTGCGCTTGGCTAGTGGCAGAGCGGATAATGTGGTAGCATCAATAGCACCTTTAAAAACAGCAAGCTGCAGGTTTAGGGTTGTACCTCGTGCAAGACATAGTAGCCAACCTCTCCAACTTTGACCAAAAATAAATGACATGAGCTGCAAACGCACCATGAAAATGCTGCTTTGTGTGTGTGGCAGCCAACAACCGTGCAATGGCTTTGAGGTTGGAGCCAGTGTATGCCAAAGCAAAATGGAAAACGCCGGTTATGTACAGTCGAGACATGGCGTGACGATTGTGTGCGCAAACAGCCTCCAGCAATGATGCTGCACCATCTACGAGTGACGGCTCGCCCACAAGTAGAATCTGCAAGACGTGGCTTTGATGTCAAGGAGACTCAAACAGAAAAAGCAAAGGCGCAGCAAGAGCCGCTTGAGTTACCTGGGCGAGGTGAGGCAAACACCTCGGGGAGGACAAGATCCGCTTTGCTTGCGGAATGGGCGTGATCAAATCGCCATCGTCGTCCAAGCTCTGACGCTGGTCAACAACTCTATACAATATCTGCAGGCAGGCCTCCCCAACCTATGGCAAGCAACAACGGGAAATTGGGGCTTCCGGAATCTGCAACGCTGACACATGCAGAAGATGTGCACGATCATCAAAACGCAAATGATGACCAGCAAGCTCAGCACCTGCACAGAGGTAAGCACTGACAGCCCATGCGCGCTTGCCCAGCGAAGCTCCCGCAGATCATTCAGACGCTGCCAGTCCAGCATCCCTGCAGTAGCGTGTGATTGTGCATGAGGATTAACACAGTCAGTACCGCTGTGTCATGTGGTAGCCCATGATTGCAAACCTGCTGCCCAGAACTTGGTGCTGCCTGTCACCTCTCCCTTAGAGATGGCCAGACGCACGCCATCTTTGGTAAGAGGTCCAACTCGCTCATCCTCCTTGTCGCCCCTGTTATAAAACCACTCCTTTGCTGGCTCTGCATATGCTGTGGCCGCAATGAGGTTGGAGTCCATGGCCGTTGGGGTACGCTCCCCAGCTTCATGAACCGTTGTCAGCATGTCAAGGATGAGCTCTATGCCACAAGCCGCCACAAACGCATCTGCATTTTCTTGAACTTGAACCAAAGCCTGGACAAGGAGCAGCAAGTGATGCCGCAGCGTCTTGTCTGATGTCCAATCGAGCAGCCCAGCTATGTGAGCCATCCCTTCAAATGATCCGATTCGCGCATGATGCTTGTCATAAACAAGAGACATCGCATGTGCGCAGAGAACTCGGATTGTGTGATTGTTGCTCTCAGCAAAATCCAAGTGCTTCACCAACTCTGAGTCAGCGCAGCACATGAAGTGATGGTATAACGCCTGCATGAAGGCGGGAGGATCCCGCAATGGGATGTCTTCAAGTTGTTTGCCATCCTTGCTACTATCCACAAGTAGTCGCAGATAATAGCCGCCCACAGAAACTTCGCGACCCAGGCTGCCATATGAGACACGAAACTCGTGGTGGTTCCAGGATAGCAGCCGCCCAGCATCCGCATCCTGTTTACCACTGACACTAGGCTTGGTATCAACGGAAGCGCCCCGCGCATACTCCCGGTCCAAGATGTGCAGCTCGGCATCCAAAGCTTCACGCAGCTCTTCACGTGACCGCTCATTCCAGATCTGCACCGTTTGCATGAGTCAGTCCATGGCTTGGCAAGGGTTAAAACAATTGTCAACAAAAACATCCCACCAAAATATGTGTGTGCAACATGTGAGAAGTCTCACCAAGTCTGCACGGAAATGGTCTTGGCTTATAGCTTTCCAGAAGGCGAACCAGTTGTACACTGGCTTAGCAGAGTAGGGAGGAGGGGAAAACCCATCCCCAACCCGTGGAGGTGACGATGGTGTGGATTCAGGAACCGCTGGTGCTGGATTTTCTGCAGCTGCAACTGCGGCTTGCTCAGCAGCTGGTTGGCTGGAGTCTGCTGTAGGTTCAGCAGGAGCAGGAGTGGAAGCTTCCGTGGGAGCCGGCACTGAAAGTACATTAGTTCTAAGCATGCTGAAAAGGGCACAATAACCGTCACAACTGCGTTACTCACCAGAACTTTGGTCAGCGCTGGGCCCTGCTTCTGCAGGCGGCTGTGAACTGGAGCTGTCAACCGTTGCCTCCAAGGTGGCAGGGGCAGCTTCTGCGCTAGCTTGTGGGGTAGACGGCCTCTTCATAGGCGATGCTGTCTTATCTTTCTTGGGGCTTGCAGCGACAACGCGTCCTTTCCTCCGCTGCAGAATTCGCTTACTAGATGCCAAGCGTGCTCGTTCTGTGACTGTCGCAAAGGGACATATTACCACTTGTGGCAAAAGCCAGCATGCGTTGCTTTCAGCACATGTTGGCCTGCTATAATGGACATGTGACAACGCGATTGTGTCGCACTTACGGGCGTGCAACCCACTGACATGCTTACCATCTTTGGACGAAGGCTTCGAAAACAGGTATGCAATGAGCCCAGGGGGCAAGCACCGTTTGAGCAACGCCATGGCCTCATTGTCAGCCACCCACAACTGCAGCAGCTGTCGACTAACTTCACGACGCTCGTTGTCTGTGGCAAAGTTTGCGGAGTACCTGGTATGGAGCCAATTAAGATGAGTCTGTTAAAGCCCGCGAAACAACCACTCCATGGGTTCTGCAAGCTTACAGATGGCGGAGAACTGCCCCATCACGAAGAGCTGCATCTCGCATCGGTGCAGCTGCATCTGCGCTTTCCTCAGCAATGGTACGCATGATGACTGCTACCCCCTGCAACAAGTACTTCTCAGAACAGTGGTCATGCATGTTGAGCACCATCCAAAGCATCACAAGCTTATGAGTGCACACCTCAACAACGCAGTGGGCTGGATGAGAAAACAGTGCAAACAGCCTCCTTCCCAATGATGCCACATGCCGCAACATATCGAAGTATATGCGATCGTCGGTGCTTTCGCTCATGGGTTCACACATGACCGCCTCCAGCACATCCAGCACAGCCATGGACAGCAATGGGGATATATCCTGAGGCCACAACAGGGACACCAGTGTGGGGCTGTTGTTCGCTGGCGAGAAAGCGGCAGTCTTGGCACCCATCAACTGCAGCATGGACTCCTGGCGCTCTGAGGCACCATGACCCCGGCCAGCACCACCGCCTGCACCAACCAGCACCGCCAACACCTTCACAGCCTCTGCTGCAACAGCATCGGTTGTGCTTGCGATTGCCGCGAACAACCTGCATGTGGTTGACCAAGATTTTGCGTGGAGCCAGATTTGCATGTGGCAAGGATATTTGCATGCGAATAGAACCCGCATTGCCAGCCGTTGCCACTTACCTGTCCATGGCTGCAGCACTGGAAACCAAAGCGATTCGTACGGAGGAGGCACCAACCAGTCTGCGCAAGCAGGACAGCACATCCGTAGCTGCTATGGTTTGCGCAGGTGGCAGCGGGGGCACAGCTGCTGGGTTTGCAGCTCTTGGGGGCAGCAGTGATAGGAGCACAGTTAGCACGGTTTCCACCACCTCAACACCATGGGAAAGCCCACCGTAGGGAATGCACGCATTGAATTCCCGCACTCTTCGCCGCAACCTTGTTCGCACCTGCTCACTTGCTGCATCGCTTGCCCCAGACCGAGGTCCAATGACAGATGTCTTGACTCCAGCAATGGGTCCTATCGGATTCACGGGACTGTAGCTTGAGTCCGAGTTGCTGTGCGACTGGCCGTCACCCAGACCAAACAACACAGCAAGCCCAGTGGGATCTGTTGCAGCTTCTTTTGCAGCAGTGGCAAGATGTTTCACATGTATTTGCTCTACTTCAGTGTCCACAGCGACAGCAGCACCACCCCCGATATGCTCTCCGCCAGGTGAAGGCGACGTTAGAATAGGTATGGCATGCAGCACCTGCAATCATTGACCACCTAAGTCACATGCAACTGCTTGCAGAAAAAATCGGATTGACCATAGCAAGTAGTTGCACCTTTTCCTCGGCACAGTTCAGCACGGCTGCCAAGAGGTGATCCCGCTGAGTGCTCCAGTACACCTGTAGAAGCATACCCACATGATACTCAAGTCCACTTTTGCACTGCGGCACACACACCTGCCACACAACAAGTACCGTAGCTGGACATCCATCAGCATACTCTATGGTAAACCGCTGCGGGTCTTCAGCGTGGCGCACAAGTGCTGCTATGGCTGTCAAAGGGCGAACAAACGACACCTGCAGACATATGCATGCAGTCAACACTCCTGTGTGCTCACTGAATGCTGCTTTCTCCCTGCCTACTATCATACCTCATAGTTGTGAGCACGACGCTCTACAAGTGAACTGGCAGTAAGGACCAGCTTGCGGGAAACTACGCCAGCTCCACCAACGCCGCCAACTCCAATGCTGGATGCAACGCTCTCCCCAAATCCGCCTGGACTCACAGGATCTCCATAGCAGGTGTACGAGCGCTGCCGCAGCGCCGCCCACTCATAGATCGGTGTCTCTGCTGACCCAATGGCCAGTGCACCTACGACATGGGTGCAGTAGTATGATACAACTGCACTGTTGAATGGCTTTACAGTGGCACAGTTGCAATTTTGTGCTGCACCTTGACGAGACCTGAACTCGTCCACAGTCAGTCTTGCCTCAAGCTCCACTTCTAAGATCGCCCCCACCTTTGTGATGGCTTCATGGTTCTGTGCACCTCAACAATCAGCTGGCGGCACACCGACCGAAGTATGCAAGGGAAGGGGCAATTTTCAAACGAACCATGCGATTGATTATAGACGTGGTTTCAGTCCCGGCAGCCATGGCAACTGCTTTGGCCTTGCCGCCATAAGTTGAGTAGATTGCAAAGGCGCCTCCATTCAGTGGACCATTGTCTCGTAAGAGGGCCATAGCAGGTGAACCCATTTCTTGGTACTCAAAGGCCCAGCACACTTTGCTTGATGCTGCATCTCGGGCTTCTATTCCCGTTGGTGTGATGCGCAGCATCTAACAACCAAACGACTAGCATGAGAAACTGTGTACATGCAGGCTGAAATACATCTACGTGCAGCGAATCACGTGTAACATACCGTAGGGACCCATTGGCCGCTGCGCCTTCGCAACCTTGAAGCTGCGAGCTGAGTCGGTAGTGGTGCAGTGGGGTTGCGGGAGATGGTGGCTGCAGCCACAGCGCGCTGCAGTTGCGTGAGGAGGCTGACTCTATCACTACATGAGAACTTGAGAGGCTTGAACTTGCCCTTCCCTTCGCTCCGTACTGATATCCAGAAGTCATGACCTTGCGGATCATCCTTGGCTGGTGGGATGCCCAGCCCCTCAAGGTCGGTTGCAAAGTCCCATGCATTGGTGAATGCCAAGCTGCTGGGGTCAAGGGTGATGACAGCTGTTGCAAGCAGCAAATCTCAGCACACTGAGTGGAGTCGTGGCGCCTTTCCTACACAAGCACGCATGCGCGTGCTTCTACAGGCATGCATATATGTGTGTTGTAGGAAGTTCACAGCTAGCTGGACATGTAAATCAATCCAAGTGTGGATTCAACCTAGACGGGCAACTCATGCAGCAATGCAAGGTCGTACGCGTGGTACTGAGACAGTTGGACAGCAACAGAGTAAGACAGCTCATATGTACTTTTCATCCACTGGTGTGACCGGCATGCAAACATCAAGCAAAAAACACATGGATCCGGTAATCTCCCTGACCAAACGATTTGCCATCCGCAAGTCCCTTGACACAACTCACCTGAGGTTGTAATGCAGAACAACCGCTTGTAACGCCCTCGCCACGAGTGCTTCAGCACATAATACCGAGCCACGTAATGCGGCTCGGCAACCTCACCCTCCCGCATGCTTGCATCCGCATACCACCACTAACAGCCTGTTTTGTCCGTTGCCCAATTGCGGTTGGTGTGCTGCCCACACAGACACAAACACACAACTACTGTCTCTGACCGACTGACGCAAGCAGCACACTTCTCTCGCTAGCAGCTTGCTGAGCGCTCAGCCACGCAGGCAACCTCAACTACACTCCTGCATAGCACAAAAACCATAAGTAGCGGCCTCAGCATGCCACGGCGCTGACGACAACGACACCACCAAGCACACCGCCAAGCACACGGTAAAGCTGGTTGTTGCAGCCAGAGACAAGTGCCACCGACATAGAGCAGGCAAACCCTAACGCGTCCCGCACAAGCGTTAGGGTTAGCTTGTGCGCAGTACTTCGACTCACGTGAGCATTGCAAAATGTGAGCCAGTCAGTGTCATGAATGCAGTCTGGTGCAACAGTGGCACAACCACCATCTGCCGGTGGCGGCGGCGGCGGCGACGGAGGAGGAGGAGGAGGAGGATTACGGGGAGTCGAAAGCGTGTAGTTAACACAAGCTGATGATTGACTGCGTTTTGGTGAAGGGGAAGCGCCACCATGTCTTACAGAGAGTTGCGGAGTAAGTCCGCTGGCCTTGCTGGTCAAGTGTCCGTTGAGCTTGCAATTGCCTCCGTCATCTCCTTTCTGTGTTGATGTTCAGCGAGAAGCCCAACACAGCCATCATCCTTGCCCGTCACAACTGACAATTGTGTAATCTCCGTTTCCCATGCTCTCATGTGCAACGCTGCTCAGCGCATATTTTGGTGTTTGCCATCTGTGACTAATGTAACTGTTCTACGGGAAGCCATGTTGCCAAAGCATATGAGAGTGCCCCGCAGAGTTAACGAGTCATTTCAACAAATTCAGCTGAGGATTATGCCAGGTCTGAGCGAGGTGATGCGGGCGGTGGGTTACCCGCGGGCAGTGTCGGTGGAGGCTTTCCGGCAGCCCAACTTTGCGCTGCTGGCGCACGCGCTGCGCTGGCTCACCTTGAGGTGAACATTGATGAACACACAACATCACACTGCACCTGTGAGACTCACTGACATACTGAGGTTGCACCCAAACAGATGTGTACTTTTGTTGTCGCACTCAACAACAGAAAATCACTCAGTTCGCCTCTTGCTGTCTTGTCAATGACAAAACCATGCAGTTAGCGATAGTGGCCTCTCCAATAGAGTGGGTAAATTTGCAGGTACGATCCCATTGCTGTCAACATCCCGGAAGACGTGGGCACGGAACAGGCGCGTGTGATGTTTCTGAAGGCAGTTGGGGACTTCATGGTAAGAAACACACACAGATACGTCGTAATGGACATCCTCCGTAGGTGTAGTGTTGTGCTGAGCTATGCTCTCCATCCCTGATTTTAGGCTAACAAAGCCAAGCTGAAGCTGAACCTGAAGCGTCTGTACGGCGCGGACGGCTATGCGGCGAAGGAGCTGCTCAAAGTGGCATCACTTCTCTACTCCCCGGCTGCCGCAGATCAAGAGGTGTGTGTGCACGCATGTGTACATGCTGGTGTGCCCATGTAAGCACGCACATGCGAGTACTTACGTATACTTGCCATGACAAGTAGATTGTTCACACGCCAGTATGCATGCAGGAGGACCTGGAGTGGGTTGAGGAGGAGGCCGGGGGTGCCGGTGCAGCGGCGGCGCGCGTGGGGGATGCCGCGGCCGTTGCGCGGGCCCTTGCCGGTGAGGTTGCTCAGCGAGCAGCGGGGCTGTTCGACGCCCTTGCCCAAGAGCCTGAGCTACGGGTTCGTGCGTGTGCTCGGTGCTCTCACACACGTAATTATATTGTCACAACACAACATACACCTCAATTATCAATGTGTGCGTGCAGGAGGCGAGAGCAAGGGCCCTCGCGCGCGACACGGACATGGATTCCATTGAGAGGGCTGTGCGGGAGGCCATCAATGCAGTGCAGGTTTGCACGCATGCATTCCAACCATTTAATACGCTCCGGGTCACTGTGTTTTGAAGTGTGACATCAACTTGTGTAATGGAATAGGAAAGCGCGGCCTCTCTAGAGGCGGTGTTGGAATCTCTGACAGCGGATGAACGCGCTCTTGAAGCCCGCATTGAGAAGCGAAAGCAGGAGCTGGACCGTGCAGAGAAACGCCTCGCCACTCTCCAGCACGTCAAGTACGACTTGCACTTGCTGTGTACGCCACCATTGCACAAAAGCAAGTGTGTGCGAACATGCATGCACACACGTGCACACGCACGCACGCGTCCAACTCGCATGCACGCAGGCCGGCGCACATGGAAGAGGCGGAGAGGTTGGGAGGGGAGCTGTCGGCGCTGTACGCGGGTTACGCCGAGCGCGCGCGCAACCTGGCGTGGCTTGAGGGCCGTCTGGCGTGTCGCGAGGACCAGGAGCGTGCCCACGCGGACGAGCACGCCCGCCGCATGAAGCGCATGCGCCAGAAGCTCAAGGAGGAGGAGATGCGCATCCTGCGAGGGGAGCTCGCCATTGACGAGGCCCGCATCGATGACAGCGAGGGAGGGCGCAGCGCCGGCAGCGGCAGCACTGAAGGAAATGATGGCAATGGCAACCTGCATTACAATGTGGATGACATCGAGTTGTCCTCCTCGGACAACGACGCACCGGGTCGCTCTCACCCGCGTGGTGGCGGTCGCCGCCTCAGCAATGACAACAATGTTGCCATGCGGGGACGTCGAGAGAATGGCCCTCAGGTGGGCAACTGAAATGGTTTTTGTACGGAGTATGCAAGGGCTACATGACTTGTGATGACTTACTGGGCAAATGTTGTGATCGGTCGTTGTGTAGGATGGGGGAGTGCGTACAACAACAAGAGGCGGGCGTGTAATGGGCAGCCTGGAGGGGCCTGGCGGCGATGATGACAGCAGCGAAATTAGCGGCCTGTCCGATGTCGACGGGGACACCGAGTCGGGAGAGATACTTATCAATAATTCGAGAGACGACTCGCGGGTGCGTGCTACTGGCAGGTGGTCAGCGTGTCTGTGCGTTGGTGAGCTGACAAACGTGATTGTGAAACAGGACCTGATGGATGACGACGATGATGAGGACTTGTCGGACATCGACAACACGCAGGTGCATTCCGACGAGGATGACGATTTAAGCGATAATGACTTCTAGAGTGTAGCGATTGTCAAAATCTATGTAGCACAACTTTATGGGTTGCTGCTACCGACACATAACATGCTCAGCGATACGAGGCTACATAGAATAGATAGCGTCTTTGTTGCACGTGTGTTGTACTGCATTGATGAGCAAACAACAATGCAGAGCTAGATTGCATCAAGGCATATTTGTTACAATAAAACCAACGTTTCTCACTCACTCACTTAGTGACATGGCATACTAATTGTGTACCAACTCACATCAGTGTGGGGACCCAAGGCACACCCACGGGCTCCCTAACTACGGTCTTATCATAGACTTTACATTGATTACATGGCAGATTACCTTAGCCACCTAACACCCGTTTAGGCATATTATTTTTCAAACGGTATACGCCATATTTACCGTCATGTGTGTTGGTGCAGCATTCAAAGCTTGTCATGTTTATTACAGCCTGCCCTCAATCTAAGCACATCGTTGGTTACCGACTTTTGTGCTTACATCGAGGTGTGACACCTTCAAACTAAGCACAATGAGACTACCGCAAGGTTACTTCCTTTGAAGCACACGTGTGCTCAAATTGAAGGGAACTTGCTACACGACTATACACGGGTATGTATTTATGTATACACATATATGCACACGTACATACGTGTTTATGAACATACATATGTATGTGTGTGTTCACATATGTATATAGATTTACATTAGATATATAAAAATCAAAATTACGCATGTATAGTATATAATACATAAATCTATAAGTACATATACATAATGCATCAATTGTCACGAATTGGGATAAATTGTGACAGACTTCGCTCATGGTAGTGTCTGTTACTACCATAGCCTAGTGGTCTGGCCCCAATTGTCACAATGGTAACGGAGCTTAACGTCTAAGGTTCAATTCCCGTAGGGGACTGAGGCAGATCCAAGGCAAAAAACAACAACATTTGGGGCGGCTTGCCCTAGGCTGGGCGCGGGTCCACGACCTGCGCGCCGAGTCAATTTAACCTAAGGCCGCGTGAGCGGTCGCGCTGCAATGGCAGGTCGCGGTGAGGATGGCCGTTCGGTCGGCCAGGACCGTTCGTGGTACGATCGCGAACACGGCGACGTGGGATAGTGCTCGATTGGATTATGAGGAACTCATGAGTTAAATTGGGGAGGAATGTCACGAATTGGGATAAATCGTGACAGACTTCACTTATGGTAGTGTCTTTTACTACCATAGCCTAGTGGTCGGGCCCCAACTGTTACCTTAATGTATATATACGTTTCGTACATGTATATAGGGTGTGGCTCAAGTCTTTGCTATATTTATAAAGCCATTATACACATATGCATGTACGTATATTCTAAGTATATGTGTGTATGTGGATGCGTACATGTTTATATGCATGTACATATATTAAAAGTATATATGTGGATGATGCATAATTGTTTGTAGGTACGTAAGTATGTATGTGTTTGCACATGCTTATTCGTGCATATAGCCCATATGTCGCACATGTATGTTACAAATGCACGTCATATGAATATGCTCAACAATACATATAAATAACGCATTTTAACTTCGTTGCCCTCTTTGTAACCACGTAAGGCAGTTATGGAGGATGCTTACATCGGGTGTGATAGTGCTTTACATAGGGGAGTAATGTGCCTGGTGCACGTTGGTTCCCACAAAAAATGTGCTTGGATCAAGGTTGTGCCTGAAATGAGTGTGATTACGGAGGAGGTTAGACTCAGCGACCAAGATTCTACGGTACAATCTTAGTTGCTGGCTAAAGCTGTTAATGCGTATGTTATATGTGATAATGCATAGCTGCGCGTTCCATGCTGTAAATTGACATATATCAATATGCATTATATTACGCACACACGCGTGCACGCCGTGGGCACAAATATCACAAAAACTGCTGATTATCAAGGGTCGTGCATGCTCGGGTTAGCTAACTTGTAAGAGTACGCACATAGCCTGGCAATAGAAGTTGCAATGTATGAATGTGTGTCTGTGTGCGCATGCTCGTTCGCATGCTTACATGTGTGTGTGCTGATGATGGTGCATGCATGCATGTAGCACGTGCAACAATGGAGTGCGCATGGCAACATTACGTCAACACGCATGATGCCCCCCCCCACCCCC
>RHPI01002402.1:983915-1004600 GCA_009103225.1 Chlorokybus atmophyticus
TTCCCCCCCCCCCCCCCCCCCCCCCTTGCTTACTTCTTATGCTGAAAAAATTCATGCATTTATACAACGCTTTACAGGACCATGATTTTTTTCCATGGTAAATACAGCCCCCCCTCAATCAATAGAAGCCCCCCTCAGGTAGGATAACCCACCTCCACCCTCTTTCTATAATTTGTGTGGGGACTGTGTAAAGAAAAGAGCGTCGCAAATTTTACACGGTGACTGACCGGGGACTGCGGGACCAGCGAGTGTCTGAGCCTGCCTGAGCCTGCCTAATATGTCAATTTCGGACTGTTGGATTTTTCGTTGGCTTATGTGGACTGACGCAGACGACCGCGGGCCGAAAGTGGTTTTCAGTGGCACTGACCGGCCGAGAATTGTCAACTAAGTACTCTTTGATTGATGTGCATAGATGGCCGTTAGCCGATAGTTACGGACAGCTGACAGCAAAAGCCGGCAGTTTCCTTGCCGTTACACTGCTGTTGATATATGACCCTTCCTGTTTGACAAAAGTTGACAATTCTTGCCGTAAGCCAACATCAACATGTCATGCAGCTTGTACAAACCTTGGATTGATTAATTCGTCTTGCAGCTATAAGCCCACAATATATACAACATATTAGCAGTGGTGAGAGTATGTCCACTTGCAACTGAGTAGACGACTTGCGCATGAAACTACCTACAGTATTGAGTCAGGCTGTTGCACTCATGCGCAGCTTGTCAACTCGTGGTGCCTGTCTCAGAACTCTTCCTCAACCCCCTCCTCATGTTCCTCCCCCGACAAGTCTTCTGCTTCAACATCAGAGTCATCTTCATCTGCTGCCTCGCTCGCTGACAATATAGCGGCTACTACGTCCTTCAACTTAATGTCGGCACCTCGCCGTGCACGCGCATGCGCTTGATGGTCGCTTAAAGAGTGACCACTTGCATCTGGTAATGCTATAAGAGTGGCATGCTGCCAGAGGACTAGCCCATCAGTATATGCATGCTTACCTTATCTTCCGCTTTGTCGCATGCCGGCAGGCAGACAGTCAGCCTGCCGCGCTGCTCTTAGTTCTCGCTAACCAACATGGCAAGCATACTGCTTAATTGCCATTGGAAACATTAAACTAGGTCATGGATTACCCGTTTGTAGTACTCCGCAGCTTCTCTTTTGCGACTTGTGAGCTCCCGCAAGTAGAAATGGGCTGAGCATCTGCGAGATTGGTCATGCTGTTCATGTGCATGACATCGGAGGCTGTGCATGTGGGTGTGCATGTGGTATTGTCAGTGTATGTCACGTGCAAGATATTTGAGGCTGTGCATGTGCAAGATCAAAGAACCCTAGCATGTGGCATTGACAATGCATCGTAACCCACCTTGGTTATGCCAGTCTTCCCCTTGAATCATGTCGCCGTGGTCGCAGCTGCTGGTGGGTCGGATGCTTTTGGAGGCAACATCATGGTGTGCCTTTTCCCACTCGGAGGGGGAGCCCTATATGATATCGCCCAAGTCACTGTTGTCATTGGCTGTGCCCTTGGTAGGCATGGTGGGGTTTAACACCAAGGGCACCGCACCGGCACCTTGCCCGCCCTGTGCGAACATGGGCTGTATCGTGGACCTCGACCACAACGCCCACTACGCCCCTGACAGCGCCGCTAACGATTCATCAAATGCCACATACCCTCAGCATCACCGCCATGTAAGGGCATAGCTTGGCGGGATCCATCTATGGTGTTTTTATGCGCAGGGACTGGCATTGCCATTATACAAAGGTACAATTTCAATGGTACGTTGTGCCGGCAAAGGCATCTTCGTACCATTAAAACGGTACAATTAGGGTATTTATGCAAACTCACCCCACCTTAGACGTGCAATGGCTCGATCGTACCATATTAATGGTACGACGGAGCCGTCACGCCGTAAATGGTGGCTAAGTTTTCCGCGTATGGTATGCAAGGGTAGCGGCGGCAGAGGCGGCGGCGGCTGTGCGTGTTGCTAGATATGATGATGCAGGTTACACGGCGACACCTGTGTCGACGTCAGTAGTGAGCTATGAGAGTCCGTTTTCCGTTTTGCCACATGCACTTCGCCACACACAACTCGGTTTACGTGCACATTGTTAGCAGCAGGGGGTGCAAGCAAATCAAGCTGTATGGCGGCCAGCGTCCATTACAGTACGATGCGGGTCATGTTGAACCGGGGAGTTCGATCCAAGATGCGCACATGCTTGATGCGGAAGGACCCCTTCAGGAGACATACGCACAGCAGCAACAAGAGGAGGACGAAGTAAACGAGGGCTTGCGATGTGTGCGTGTGCCTGAGAATTCTGTGACACGCCAACATGGAAGTGGAGGCGTCCCTTTGCACGCGTCGAAATCCTGATGGTATGGCTCGGAGCATGCTCTTGCAGTGGCATTCGTGCAGTGCAACAACGGCCAAGGCCTGTCGGCCTCCGACATGGCGCGGATAATTAAGTGCATCCCAAATGCACACTTCCAGACGGAAAAGCTCCAGTGGGAGACCGGTGTGCATGTGGCCAGCTACCTCCGGACCATAATTGCTTTCACTCAGTCTGAGGTGTGTTTACGGTGTGCGGTGACGGATGATCCGCGCAAGCCTGGAGACTCTGAGGATCAGGACATCAGCATCACATATATGCCGGCTAAGGTCTGTGAAATGCAATATGCAATCGGAGGCCAACATGGCTGTTAATGCTGTTGGTCGGAGCGAGTATGGCTCGCGCGGTTGTATGGCAATCCACATGCCGGTAATGGCTGCAATCTCCGGTACAGTGGTGATGAGCACATCTTTGGCCATCTTTCACGGGCGATTGATGGAAGGATGTTGAGGTGGATCTGAGGAGAGAGGTGGGGGAAGCGTCCAACTTGGCGCCTACCATTCTGTACAGTGCTAGCAACATGGGGGTTGTTATGATAGCGCTTCTGCCGGTGGTTCACGCAGTGGCCAGGCATCCCACCTGGGCGCAGGGCAAGGAGTCGTCCTTAATTTGAAAACGTGAGATTTTTTATGACGCTTTGAATGTAGTGTTAGGGGATGTGAAGCGGGCGAGCTGGGACGGTCGGCAGCTCATCGCCTCGAATGGCATCAAGCATCGTGTGTTTCCCGCACTTGCCAACTACATCAGCGACTTGCAGGTAGTGGGCATGCATGGTTGTAACCGGATGCAGCCTCCCGGCTAACAGTGCATGGTGGATGTTGTCAGTGGAGCATCTAAGTTGGTTGTGGTGCAGAAGACTGCCACACTTGCACGCACTGTGTCGGGCAACCAAACACGACATCCTTGCGATGTCTGTCTTGTCCCTAAATCAGATCTGTTGCGAGTGACATTCTCCCCTCCGGCGCGCAGAACATTGCGTGCCCCGTCAGCTGATGTGTATGCGAATACGTTGTGCCCTCTGAAGTTTATGGTTTGTGGTCGATCACCGTCATCAAATACTATACGGTGCTGCCCTGCAAAGCCATTTTCCATTGCACCATGCGTATATGATGCGTCCGTAATCTCGCACGCCAAGAAGTGATGCTGACCTGACGCTTGCTTAAATGATTCCACAACGCCCGCGTACCATTCCCCATCCAGTGGCCAATGCACCACGACACACCGATCAGCTGCTCGCATCCCAACAAAAATGCCTTTTGCATCCGATGCAATGCGCTGTCCAACGGTCAATGGTCTGCCTCCTCTACAGCGGCCAGGGGGTGGAACTGCCCACGCCCACACTGTGGAAGACTGCTCTAAATGCGACAATAGCTTCACCATGCATGAAATAAGCATGCGCCCAACATAACATGCAGTGATACGTCGCTGTCCACTCTACCGAATTACCTCCACAGCATCCACCACCTGTCCACTAACCACTTGTCCCGGTGTTGTCTATGTGAAGAGGCGCATGGGTTCCCCTCGCCACTTGAAGCATGAGCGCGAGCACGATTCGCACACGCACTGCACGCAATCAAAAAACTCGGGTTCCTTGCACAGCACTTTGCCGAGGCGGCAGCCAAACACGTCAACATTGTGTGTGGTGTGATGTCAGCAAGCAGCACTAAAACCGTGGCACACTGTCTGCACTCGCTAGCATTCGGTCAAGTGTGCTCGCATTTGCTGCCTACGGCCATTGGCACATACGTACGCATTGCATTGTGGGCACACTAAGCATGGTCTCCTAGGTGAGGGGGATTCAACTGCTGCCGCCGACATCATGCAAGATATGAATCGGCACCACTGCCCACAAACTGAGCGAGACTTTAGGGTATGGGCATCTGACTGCACTGACTCATGCGCCGGGCAGTCATCATACACATGTACACCCAGTGCTTCCAACAACAGCAGATCTCGGGTGCACCATGCACCATACTACAACTATACATGTACCTACAAGGTTCACATGTGTTCAACAAAACTTCAATATGCACAATTGTTAGGCGGGGGCCAAATCACTATCAACACATTGGCGTCTTGAAGCAGGCGTGGCGACCAAAACGGGTGAGGTTGCTTGCAGCACGAACATGCTTGTAGCTTCTTTCATTTATTTGCCATGTTCTTTTTATGTGATATGATGCAGACATGGCACACCGCTTGCTTGCAATAAGGCGTCTCCCCATCTGCTTGGGGGGGGNTACAGTACCAGGATGCTCGCATACTACCACAATCGTAGAGTAATACTGTGTTGTCATTCCATGAAATCCAGAGCGCTGTCCGAGTTTGTTGCTGTCAACCACGCTCTGAACCAGCGAGGTATGTAAGCCATGCACTGACTCATGCGCCGGGCAGTCATCATACACATGTACAGCCAAAGCTTCTGACAACAGCAGACCTCGGGTGCACCATGCACCATGCTGCAACTATATATGTACCTACATGGTTCACATGTATTCAACACAAAACTGCAATATATGCACAATTGTCATCAAAGCGGGGGCCAAATCACCGTTGACACATTGGCGTCTTGCAGTGGGCGTGGCGACCAAAACGGGTGAGGTTGCTTGCACATGGGACACGCTTGTAGCTCCTTTGATTTATTTGCCATATGCTTCTGTTGGTATATAATGCAGACATGGCACATCGCATGCTTGCAACAGGGCGTCTCCTCATCCGCTGGGGGTGGGTGGGCTCTTCAATGCGACAATTCAGCACGCATGGTGCATGCGGGTGTGCAAGCTGCCTCTGCCACCAAACTCTATTATCGCGCAGGCGCAGCGACTCCCATTTGAATGGCGCAGCATTACGCTCCACTGCCTGCTCGAGCACCTGACGCCCATCTGCCGCTATACACCACCTGCTGGTCTTGGTGGTCTCGTCCAGCGTTCATCCAGGCCCTCAACATGGCTGTCGTCACTCGTGTACTCACCCGCATCGTCATCTTCGTCGAGCTTCTACAGAATCAGCTCGACATGCCGTATGACATACAGCCACTGCCAACCAAAGCACGCCAAGTACAGCTCAAATGGTTTTACTTGCCACCCAGTATATTTGCTCAGGTAGTGGCACACATCTCGACCCGCATTGGTCGAAATCAATAGGTGCATCTGTTGCAGCAGGTCGAAGTTCTGCTCCGCGGATAGCTCTTGCACATTGCCGGGTTGCTGCGGCAGCAACAACACCATTCTATTAAGGACGGCGAGGGGCAACAATATACTACAGATGGCCATGTCGTGTTGGGGTTCCAACCATGGCCAATCCCTTGAGGTCTGCTCTGAACGCACTCTCCGCGTTTGCTCCCACTCATTGCATACTTTTGTCACCCACCTCAAGGCATGCCGCATGCGGTGATGCAGCGCGTGCTTAGCATATTAGAGGGCGATTAACTCCTTTGCACTACGAGTCAGCCCCTCAAAGCGTCTGCGCATCGATGGTTTGAGCTTAGGCAGCTCATGTCGTACGTGGCTGTTTCTCTGGAAGATGCTGAGCAGCCACATGACGCTGTAAACCCGCCTGTGCCTATTCAGGACACGCAGTCAGCCTTAATGCGGCTTTAAGGCGCTGTGCTTCTTCTGACTACATGTATCCATGCCTCACCTTTGCTTTTTTGCTCCCGTCAGCGTCCCTTCATCCAAAATCCTTCCTTTTTTGTTGTGGTCGGCCTGCACATTTTGGCAGGCGCTCTCCGTGGCACTGTCACTCGAAGAAGGTAAGGCGTTATCTTCTTGCTCCACAGCCTTGCGCTTGTTGGTTGCCTCCCGTTCCTCCACGATCTCATGTTGCGCCATGAGGTCGAGCATGCAGCTTTTGTCCTTGAGCGCCAGTTTTAGGACACCTCGATCAATCTCTTTACCACCAAGACAGGTTGAGATGAATGTGGCAAGCTTGGAGGGAGAGGGCGAGCTACCGATGCTTCTTAATGGAGATGCCTCCGGATGGTTAGAGTGCCGTGGCAAGTGAGTCTCCGCGGTTGGAAGGGAGGGTGCTGAATTGTTATTGCGAGCATGTGGCTGTGGTTGAGGGGAGGCAGGAAGTGCAGAACGGACGGCTACTATTTGCCTAGCACACGAAGGTAAGGCCTGAGGCGTTGGCGCATCACCCTAGGGAGCAGCCGGTGGTAGTGAGGGATTGGCCACGCCATTTTGCCACTCTCCGATCAGATCTGTTACCTCCGGTGGCACTTCATGCATAGCCCATGACCATTGTTCGGTGCTTTCATGCTTGAGGAGCAAAAAGTGTGCTTCTAGCTCATCAGGAGCAGTGTTGCCCACCACCAGGACTGAGGCTTGGGGGCTTGTTTAATTTCCAACTCAAACTGCGCTGCCGGGCCGTGGCACCCACTCCCCATGCTCGTGCTGAACGGTCACGCAGTCAATCAACAAACCCAGCTTGTTGGCAAACATGGTCATCTGTGGATGCTCCACGTACACATCCTTTCTCCGCACGAGCTGTCACACCTTGGCCATGGCTATGTCAATGTTGCAATTGACATCAGCCAACATGGTCGCAGGCTGCTTGTCGTAATACTGCGCCATCTCTCCCGCGGCACCAATGGCTCTGCAGAAGTCTAAGATTCCGCTCACCACGCCTACATCAACAGCCTTTGCGGTGATTTTTGCGGAGAGTGTCCCCCTTGCCGTCATTGTCTATGGTGTCCAGCATGACCCCAAATTTGCTCAAGCTGGGGCGCTTGTGATCATCCAGGACACTTTGCGCTATGGATGGCCTGGCAAGAAACACACAATGATAGACTCAATTACCATTCGTTGGCGCATTGAAGTGGTCCCATGAGGCGAGCTGGCCACCTAGCATGACCTATTGTCTGTACGCGGGTTGCGGCCAGCTTCTTTAATGACTCGCTGGCAGGTGGTGACCCCTGCTACATGCGTATACAGCACTCAAATGGTGTGTCCAACAATCGACGGCAAGAGACACAGTGACAGATAAAGTACCTGAGCTTGGGGCAGACTGCCGGCTTCAACTTGCAGCGGGTGGGGTAAGGTAGGTGCAAAAGCCATATCAGTTGTTGCATTGTGCTGTGGTCTCGCCGATTGTGGCAAGAAGGGTTGTTGCCCCGCAATCACCGGTGCTGCTCGTGGAGGAGACGGCAGTGCATGAAGGCCTGGTGCCGTGGAAGGTGGATGGTTTCCGGGCTGCGAGGGGAGCAGGTGCGGCAGGTGAGACCACCTGTGCATGCAGCAAGAGGGGCTGTATATAGAGCACAGAACAAGATGGCTCACGATGTTGCAAAAGACGAGTATAAGAATATGCATGTGCTTGACGCATTGTTACCAAGGCACACTCATAAAAGACAGCGACTTACTTTACTGTACCGTTAGCTGCATGGAGCAGGGGAAGCCATGGGGCTGACAGGGTGGTATTGGGTGCACTCTCCCCGCCACCCTTAATCGCAGTCTCGTCATGGAGCTCATGAGCCATGGGCACAGGATGCGACACTGCCTCAATGAACATGTCGGGATTCAACAGGCCAACATGCATGTTAAATTGATGCTGCATTGCCGCCGCGCCCAGCAAATGGGATTGAAGGACTAGTGATGATGGGATCGAATCCAGGTTGGCACAGGAGCTCCAACAGGACCTAGTGCACTGTGGCGCTGTCAACCAATCACATATGGGTTAGCTGCATGCTTGCGACATTGTAATTGCAATAGTCAATTGCGTCACAACATCATCAGAGCTGTTTCGAACAGTCACTTGCGGCATTGCTGGTTGATGGCATCAACTTGATGCACAAATGATTGCATAAACTGCGTCATTGCTAATTAATGCACTACTGGTTCAATACAGGATGAATCGCCACGCACTCGTGTGCTCAAACTCAGCCTACTTCGTTCGGCACGCGCGCGACACTTTGCACGCTCACGCACATCCTGGCATGCAAAGGTAGGCATGCATCGGAGGTGCATGCAATAAATATGCATACTGAGATTGGCAACAACATACCGCCCAGCTCTGTCTATCTGCTCTGGCTTCCGCAATATCGGCTTGACTGTGGGGTGGGTAAGGTGAATAGTGGAGGCCTGCATTCACGCTACATGTATCACATGCACTGCCCAAAAATACAGCTTTCTCTTGCAAGGAAATGCATGTGACTATTGAGCGTACCTCTGCATTCCTTTGTGCTTGTTCCCACAGTCGCAATGGGTCTCGCATGGTTTTGATAAGGGGCTCCAAGGACTGCAGCTCCTGATCCACACCTTGTTGCAGAAAGCGATCCACCAAGCAGCTCTCTGTGTGAAGATGGTCCTTGATGGCTTGCATGCTAGTTTATCCAATGTTGGTAATGCATGTTGGACAGCCCCATTGCTGACGCCTGCCATGATCCACGACTTGGCGTCCGGTATTTGCTGGCTTTGCTGCTCGAACTCTTACGACCACAACTTCTCGCAAGATGTGCCACGCTGCCGCCGCCGCTGCCGCATCCTCCAACTCCTCTTGGTCCTCTGCCTCCTTATGGAACCCAGGACCATGCCTGATATTCGCCCCCTCATCGACATGATGCCCCTGCGTGCCATCATTTGGCCATAAATAAAGCTGTGTTGGTGAATGCACGCTAATTTCCATTACGGATGGTCGAGCAATGCCTCTGTATTGATGGTACGACAGAGCCATTGTATACAAATGGCTAGGGTTGGACGAGAGATTCCTTTGTCGTACCATAAATGTTATGTCACACCCATTGTTACCAAAGGTTGTACAAAGCATGGATGGTCCAATGCTTTGTACAACCTTTGCATAAGGCGTTCCATGAACCATAGGAGATAAGGACGTACTACAAGTGCGACTCTAGTGCGGGGCATTAGACTTTTAAAACCGCCTCATTTTCGTTTTCGCACCTCGTACATTGGGCGGGCCAACTGGCGGCGGCAGCGCCACCATTAGCTAAGCAGGCGGCACCCAACTATTAAATATAGAGATGCCTCCTGGTCTATCTGTAGATGCACCTCGTCGTGGAGGTTGGCGCTACAAGTTCACATTGCCCCCGGTGTTCAACCAGGCAACTGTCGCCAACCAGCAGCAGCCACTCTTGGCCAACCAATCGCAACAAGACCGCGCGCTAATGCCCAGCCTATCACAACAGCTCCACGTGCAACCGCAATCGCAAGGGCAAGCTAGAATGCATGCGTTCTTGATGCACTGTGCACATTGCTTCTTGCTCAACTTCAAGCTTTTATGCTTGCTTCTTTCATGACTAGCACAGTGACTCGCTGCATGCATTCTGAATACAATGTGCATGTGACGGTGCTCGTGCCTTGTCACCTGTGAGTTGGTCCGATCCACAACCCTCTCACCAAGACACGGTATTCACACCAGACCCTTGCCCCCTCTGCCAAGCACACACGAGCGCCCCGCCACTCGCGTACGCACGCGCATGCGCTCGAAGCTACACACCGACTTGTGTAGCGCCTTGGATCGTCACACAAGCAAGCACACACCAGTGGACACACGCTAGCAACCCCTTCTAGCCACCACCAAGCTTGCACACAAGAAACTAGGGAGCTAAGGGTTGTATTCCAAATTGTAGAATGTCACTTTTATACCTACCAGTCTGCACATGCTACTGTCTAGACGATTCTAGCGATCGAAGGAACTAGAAGCTAAGATATAATTGCAGAATCTTGTAGTACACTTCTAGACCTTTCCAACGCATCAAAGATCTCCTAATTTGCTGCTCACATGGTCAAGTTATACTACTTGGCGCCAGGCCCTTCCAGAAATCTGGTCGAGCCCTTCTCGACTGGCCCTCCGTTTTCTGGCACCTTCCGGACTGGTCTTGGGGCCCCGGTCGATATCCGCGGCAGACTCATAACTCGCCGATATCCGCCACAAGTCATAACAAACATGTACCTAACAAATAAGGCCTAAAACGGCCATGAAAATTATACAAAATTACAAAATTTGGCCTTGACTGTTACACTCCTCCCCCCCCAGGGTGAGCTTCGTCCTCGAAGCTCGCGAGGTTGTCGTCGAGCAAGATAGGCACGCACAACGTCTTGAGCATTAGTCAAGTGTGCCTCTGGCTCCCAGGATGCTTCATGCAACGGATAGCCCTTCCATTTCACTAAGAACTTGCGTACGCCATGCACAAACTTCTCACCAAGGATGTCTTCTACCTCCCACTCTGGTTCACCGTCCGTGCCAACTTCGGGGGGCGGCCTTTCTGGCGGTTGTCCTCGATACGCTTTCAGAAGGGAGACGTGAAAAACGGGGTGCACACGCATGGTGTCGGGTAGCTCCAGCTTGTACGCCACGTCTGAGACAACTTTGCTGACCTTAAATGGTCCCAACCAGCGTTCATTCAGCTTGCGAACTCTCGTACGCACCTGTACGTGCTTCGCGGAGAGTAACAAAATGTCGCCTTTTTGAAACGTGAGGTGGCGGCGATGCGCGTCCGCGTACTGCTTCTGCCGATTTTGTGCCACCAATAGCGCCTCCCTAGCTGCCTTATTAACGTCCGCGCACTTTGTAAGGAAATCATTGGTTGCCTCCACGCGCACGGCATGTCGTCGCGGTGTCCATGCCGTCAACGGTGTCAATGGATGTTGCCCGTAGTTCATAAGGAAGGGAGTGACACCTGTGCTTGCATTGTGGTGGTTGTTGATCGCAAACTCCACCAACTCAAGCAGCTCCGCCCAATTGTCTTGTCGCGCGTTAACGTAGCAACGCAGCATGTCCTCAATCACACGGTTGGCCCGCTCCGTTTGCCCATCAGTTTGCGGATGGAATGCCGTGCCAAACTTCAGTGTGGTACCAAGTGCACCATGCAGCGCCTCCCAAAACTTACTTGTAAAGCGCGGGTCGCGATCACTCACAATGCTTCGTGGTAATCCATGAGAACGAAACACATGCTCCACGAACAAGCTTGCTGCCTCCGGTGCCGTGCAAGACTCACTACACGGTGCCAAGCAGACCATTTTGCTGGTTTTGTCGACGAACACAAGTATAGCGTCGTACCCTTCTTTTGTCTTTGGTAGCCCCGTGATAAAGTCCATGGTAACTTGCTCCCACTTGGATAATGGCACAGGGAGAGGTTGCAGCAACCCACCTGGCTTTTGGTTGCTTGCCTTCACCCTTTGGCATGCGTCGCACAACGCCACGTAGTCGCGCACATCGCGATGCATCTTTCGCCAATAAAAACGCTGCTTCAAGCTTGCCAAAGTCCTCTCCAACCCTTGGTGACCAGCAATGGGCACGTCATGAGCTTCCTTCAGCAACTTCACACGGATATGCGCGACGTTGGGGATGTACAAGCGCCCGTGGTGCCAAAGCAGCCCGTCGCGCATTGACCAATGCCCACTTGTGTCCGTAGCTGCATTTTCCAGCTCTTGCAACACTTTCATACCCTCCGTGTCTTCACGAACCACTTGCCGAATCTGGTCGGTCCACTCGGGCTGCGCTTGAGCCAGGACCTCAATTGCATTAAGCCGGCTCAGCGTGTCAGCAACACCATTTGACGTACCGGGCTTGTACTTGATATCGAAGACAAAAGTTGAAAGAACTCAAGCCATCGAGCTTGTCCGCGACTTAGATGAGGTTTTGTTTGTAAGTACCTCAATGGAGAGTGATCCGTCTCAAGCACGAACTTTTTGCCTTCCAAAAAACAACGCCATTGTCGTAGCGCCATGACTTGCGTTAAAAGTTCCTTCTCGTGCACGAAGTAATTCAGCTCCGCACCACTCATCTTTTTGCTGAAGAATGCTACTGGTTGAAGGCCGTTGCCATGGTCTTGCTGCAAACAGCTCCTACGGCTGTGTCGGACGCGTCGCAAGCCAAAGTAAATGTCTTTTCCATGTCGGGGTGAGCCAAGACTGGTGCCTCCGTCAGCGCCTTCTTCAACGCAGCAAATGCATGTTCCTCTGTTGCTGACCAGCTCCAAGGCTTTCCCTTCTTAAGTAGGGCAGTCAAGGGAGCAGCTATGCGCGAAAACCCCATGATAAACTTGCGATAATACCCCGCAAGGCCTAAAAAGGACATCACCTCCTTTACGTTGGTTGGGGAAGCCCACTCGCGCACCACCTGCACTTTGTTGGGGTCCGGCTTGATGCCTTCATGCGACACAATGTGGCCTAGGTACTCCACCTCTCGAAGCAAGAATTTGCACTTTTGTAGCTGGGCGTACAGCTTGTGGTGCGCGAAAACACTGCAAAGTCAGCACCAGAGCTGAGTGACGATGCTAAGACGGCTACGATGGACCTTGAGGTGTGTAAACTTGTTAAAGAATATCAAGATATCATGGTGGACGGACCTCCATCTGGTCTACCACCTCCACGGAGCGTAGACCACCGTGTGGAGCTGATTGAGGGCGTGCACAAGCCACCGTATCGACCCGTATACAAGTTGTCACCTTTGGAGCTGGAAGAGGCCGAGAGGCAGGTGGCGGACTTGCTGATAAGCGGCTACATCAGGCCTAGTAAGTCCCCCTATGGTGCACCTATTTTGTTTGTACGAAAGAAGAACGGGAGCTTAC
Source organism: Chlorokybus atmophyticus (assembly GCA_009103225.1). Lineage (NCBI taxonomy): Eukaryota > Viridiplantae > Streptophyta > Chlorokybophyceae > Chlorokybales > Chlorokybaceae > Chlorokybus > Chlorokybus atmophyticus. The sequence continues at coordinate 996,824 of RHPI01002402.1, forward strand.
GCATGTGCGTCGACTACCGAGCTCTCAACAACATGACGAAGAGGAATTGCGTTCCACTCCCACGTATCGACGAGTTGCTGGAGCAATTGCAAGGTGCGCAGTACTTCACAACACTTGATCTTGCTGGCGGTTATCACCAAATCCGCATCGCGCCCGTTATCACCTCTGAGTTGGTCCAATCCACAACCCTCTCACCAAGACACGGTATTCACATCGGAACCTTGCCCCCTCTGCCAAGCACACACGAGCGCCCCGCCACTCGCGTACGCACGCGCATGCGCTCGAAGCTACACACCGACTTGTGTAGCGCCTTGGATCGTCACACAAGCAAGCACACACCGGTGGACACACGCTAGCAACCCCTTCTAGCCACCACCAAGCTTGCACACAAGAAACTAGGGAGCTAAAGGTTGTATTCCAAATTGTAGAATGTCACTTTTATACCTACCAGTCTGCACATGCTACTGTCTAGACGATTCTAGCGCTTGAAGGAACTAGAAGCTAAGATATAATTGCAGAATCTTGTAGTACACTTCTAGACCTTTCCAACGCACCAAAGATCTCCTAATTTGCTGCTCACATGGTCAAGTTATACTACTTGGCGCCAGGCCCTTCCAGAAATCTGGTCGAGCCCTTCTCGACTGGCCCTCCGTTTTCTGGCACCTTCCGGACTGGTCTTGGGGCCCCGGTCGATATCCGCGGCAGACTCATAACTCGCCGATATCTGCCACAAGTCATAAAAAACATGTACCTAACAAATAAGGCCTAAAACGGCCATGAAAATCACAAAATTTCGCCTTGTTACAGTGCACGTTGCTTCTTGCTCAAATGTGAGGGTTGCATTTCATGGCTGGCAGCATGACTGACGTGGTTTTGCTTGCACAGGTTTGATTAAAACCCTCAACGTATTTGGCCGTGACATAGCAACCTCGGCCGTCAGCAACCCTTCCCTAAGCAAGTGGAAGATTGGCAACGAGCTAAGCACCGTATGACATTGTGACACTGTGTGTAACGAATTGTTCTTCTGTGGACAGCATTTGCGGAATGCCGTCGTTGAAATCATAAACGGCCACTAGGTAGAGAGCCACGTTTTTCCCAAGGAGGACGCTATTGATAACGTCATGTGTCAGGTGCTGTGAATGCTTCATAACCTCACTGCACCTTGACATTGACCAACGTGCCCGTGTAGTTGACTTCAACTATGACGACGAGGCCGATGCGGCCAAGTTCTATGAGGTGTATTGGACGCCTAAGGAGTGCCCTTTCCACTGGAGTGTCGCCTTGGAAAAAGCTATGCAAGTCCGGTCTAAGGACGTCACCAAGATTCAGCAAGTCCTTGAGAAGGAGTACAAGTGGACACTGACAGCGACAAGCGCAAGTGAGTTGGGACACTCACCATCATGTCTGCTATACAACACTGCCTTCTTACTCAGCCTCCATACACACATACGCATCTCGCCTATTGTAACCGATTCAATCAGGCACATCGACGCCCTAATGGACCCCGAGACCCCAAAAGCCCAGATCCGCAACGCGCTCCAAAGTAAGTCATAGGCACTATTCTAGCCTAGTGCAGGCTCAACTTGAACTATCTGTATCGTGACTAATGCCTTGTTGGTATAACTCTCGCAGATAAGTCATGGCGAAAATCTGAGGTAATCGACAATGCAGACCCGAAGCGGAGAAGATACATTCATGAATGGGGCAATCCAATAGTCCGGCAAATGATCGTGCAATGTTGGTCTTACGCCGTCACTGCACCTGGTCACCGGCAGCTGACAGTCAACCACCTCGCATACTTGTTGCTTACGGTGAGCACTCTGAACTAAATCACTAGCAATTTAGGAATGCTGTAGCCCCAAACTACAGGCTTGCAGACGCGCTGCAGTGAATAGTGGCTTTCAATGCCACTAAAACATGCATGTAAAGTACGCAGGTGGAGCGCATCCTAAAGGGCAAGGATGGAGACCCTCTCCTAGCTGCTAGCATCAACACACATGAGGAGTACCTCAGCAAATAAACACCATGATCATGTCAATGAAGCGGGAGATAAGGTAACGGTTCGCAGCCCTCCAGCCATTCACCCTTGTGAAGCGCCGTACTGCATCTTGTGTCGAATACCTAGAAGATCTCAATTGGCACCGGTCGCAAGAGACAACAGCATGTGACCCGCTGAGGCGGAAGCGGCATTTGATTGGCTAGCGCAACCGTTTGAGGAGGAGAAAGAGCAAGCTCCGGCGTCTCCTTTGCGGTCCCCAGCGCGTGGTGCTTTCTTCCATGATGACGTGCAAGGCGATGATGGAGAGGAGCTGTAGCTCAGTTGGTAGTCCGTTTAGCTGGTAGTGTACACAGCTGCAAGGCTCTTATGACTTAATGTTGTGCATCTCAAACCAGCTCAGTCAATCTTCATTATGCTCATGCATGAAACAACTTGCATCCTTATATATATACAGCAGAACTGCAAGCAACGCAAGTTATATAATCAAACTACAAGCCTTGGCAAGTGACTGAGAGCCACAATACACATCTCAGGTACCTTTACACAGCACATGCACATAATGATGCTGGCAGTCAATGACAGTCGCGTGTAGTTATGCTATGCAAATACATATAACAATAGTTAGGCATCAGTCACCTTCAGTTGCTTACAGAATGCTTTACCTTGACAACAATTACCTAGTTGGTGCTTTTTATTAGCATCCGTCGCCTGCTCTATGCCAGTGTGTAACATGCAAGTGCCTGTCACATAGGCTGAGTCACTTAAGTAGCCGATGTGTAACTTGCAGGTGCCTGTTAATCAGGTATAGTCCTGTTAAGGCCTGATGTGCATCTTACAGATGCCCGTTATGTAGGTATAGCCACCCGTTAATGCCTGATAGGTAACTTACACGTGCCCGTTAATTAGGTCTAGTCACCTGTTAAGGCCTGATAAGTAACTTACAGATGCCTTTTTAATTAGGCATAGTCAACTGTTAAAGACTGAATTGTAACGGGTAGGGTCTGATGGTAACGAAAGTTATACTTAGGTCTCTGTATTAAGATTGCACGGACTAAGCCACGACAATCCAAATGAGTATCTTCAGGTGCACGTCCGTTGATAATACTTGATTAGCCGACAGGCGAAACATTTTGCGACGAGGGGGGGTGGGGGGGTGGGATGTAACAGCGGAAATATCGTATCTTACATTACTTAAAAAAATCATTGATTCTTATTAAGCAATAAATAATATTTATTATTTCAATTACATGTCAATGCATGCAACAGGAATTGACACCAATGCAAAAGATATACGAGCGTATCACGCTATCTTTATCATAGACAAGATTCATGAGCTAGTGAAGCGTTGCGTGCAAACTATATACGATATTATTGTGTGATTTTTGCATTCTATGTGCACATTTGTCATTCAAGTTGATGATTATAATATGTCATCATTGAATAATGCTTCTCATATTAAAATGCAAATGGCATTTATGGTATCACTGATGCCGAGGCTATTCGCATGCAAGTCTCGTCTGAAGTAAGCTACAATAGCGCACACATTTGATATAAAAGCTGAAAGGCAAACACGCTCACCACGAGACTCGCGCTGGTTGCGCAACCAATAGTACTGGCACGGCACCGTAATCAAAAGCAATGACATATGCCAATTGGTGCCAGTCATGGTCACAAACTTGCATTGCCCGCACTCGCATGACTGCGGTGCCAATCTTAGCAGCATTGTTACTATTGTTTGTGGTGGTGGTAGAGCAGGCTCACAAGTTCAATAAAAAAGGCAAGTGGCAATACGGACCAAAACGCTTTACACTAATATCGACACAACTTTACAAGACCCATGTGCACTTGAACAAGCCTTCCGTGCCGCTGATCATAAATGCACATGGTATATTATGTTTGAATTACTTTTCAAATCAAGTAAAGTTATTAAGTTGTCAATTTATAAGTCAAATTATATTTTTGTCATATCATCAACCCAACTTGTAATCGAAATGTGACTTGCATTTAAGGTTAATATATAGCTAATGGGAAGAAGCATAAACATCGCTGGTTTTAAAATCAAACCAGCATAGACATCACCGATTGTGAATGCTTGCCAAGCATGCACAGTGGTTGAATGGTGGCCACTACGTCAGCAATAATTTAAGTAGAGCTGCCATTTCAATTGCAGCTGTTCTCAAGCCTTGTTTGGTATGTTTTGAACTTAAGCAAGAGTCTTCACTGGACTCACGTTGACAATGATGACCGATCGCATACTTGAAACGTGCGTGTCAGTAGACTAAGGTGTGCTGATTAAATGCATGCCGTATTATTCAACATGGAGAGCAGCGCCGTGGCTGCTGAGGCGAGGGAAGAGAAGCTTCTTGCTGCTGCATAACTTTCTTGTGCTAATCATTGCATGTTTAAGTCGCATGCACGCGTGCATATCACAAGCTACAACGGCTCATGTCTTCAGTGTGATGACTCAAGTAGCCGCCAACCCAGCCACTGCCTCGTCAAGTCCGCCTCGACTCCATCTCATGAGCTCTACTGCACCTACCCGTGTTGCTCTCTCAATGGCTGCGTGTGGGTAGGGAGACTTGTGTCGGCTTTACACTATTCGCTTTACTGTTCAAAGGTTGTCTTCAATATCTCTTGCATATGCAATTGTTAACTTAATTTCAACCAACTTTACCGTGTATGGATACCGACTCCAGTATTTCATATATAAACATTATATTGCAATACATTATATTATAATACATTATCATTTAATAAAAGCATACGTCACGTATACGTTGGTGGTATGGCGTACGAACCCGCCGCCCGCTGCATAGTGCAATGTTGGAATTTTTTGGAGGTAAATATTAACCTTTTATGAACCGTTCAAGCAAGACATGTCATATAATATACCTGCTTTGCAAATAAGATTGATCATGTAATACAAATCAAATTGCTTGCTCACGACACTCAGCTTTTCAGAGGACTCCTCTAAGAGGCAGTTTGGAACTGCCTGTAACGTTGGGCATTTTACACTATACATGCCACATTGCCATATGAGTAATATCAGGTTGTATCGGCGAGGTCGTCTTTAATCCATCATCAAGCCCTTTGTAAAGGTTCGTTATCAGACAATGTTGAAAAGTTGATTCGTTCGACATCACGTTGTATCGTCTTACATGTCATCACGCACGACATGCATTGCATGTCGTAGATGCGAGTGTCACATCTTGCAGAGTTGTTGTTACTACCGGCATATAACTTGAAAGTGATCATGATGTCGCCCCAGATGTATATCAGTGTACTTCACGTGCTAAAGCGAGCTCAAGGCTCACGATTTTTAATCGAGTTGTTGCCACACAAGTTCAGCGTGCGTGTGTATTGTGCAAATCAACTTTAAACTCATGTCACCTGTTGAACCCACATGTTGTGTAAGCGTTTAAATTGTAATCATGCATTTCCGCACTTCATGTTAAACCAAGTCGAACCCACCAATGCCTCAAAATACATCGAAGCAATTGAACCAATTACTTACTCAATTATTTTTTGTTGTATGTATTATCGCACGCTGCAGATCATATGTAACATATGATATGTAGCAATATGAGTTACATACATCATATAAATACATAAAACCGTTAGCTAACAAGCTAAAAATGATGGAGTTTAGCTTGTATTACATAAGCACAAATTAAACACTTGCTTATGTTATGCCTTATGTAACATACAAATCTTAATAAATCATGACATGATTATTAATAATACATGAGGCATACATAATGTCGTGTGTTTTGCATTATATTATTTAATAACAACTGTTCGTCTCGCATAACTATTTATTGCGGTCAACACATTTCGTGCATTTTACATGAAATCAAGTGCGTTCACACATATAACTATCACATTCACGCAATCTATACAATGTACTGAATAATATATACTGTTCGGCACAAACTATAATATGTATCAAATAGTGTATACTATCATGCATCGTGCAAGCCATTGCAATGGCTTGCACGATTGCATATATAACTCTAGAAAACTACATGATACATTACTTGTGAGAAACGTCAAATTGTTGTGAACATCTATCGATGGTTCAAGCTGTGGTAATGTTTCAACGCCATTAGTGCAATCTCAAACATTCCAGTAGCTGAACCACATGCAGTTGCCCGTATTGTTACATCCGTGGCAAGTCACGTGACGCCTTAACAAGAACTGCCGCCGAAAAGCTGCCGGTTGCATGGCGCCTGAACGTATTAAGCCCTCAACTAGAAACTTAACTGCGGCGGGAATTTTAGTGCTTTTCACAGAAGCCCGATTTCCCAGAACCCAGAAACTCCTTAGACGGACGTTTTGCTTGCTTCGGCGCATTGCCGAGAGGATTGGCGTGGTATTCGCTAAAAATCACAGAACGCCATCGAGCTTATAAGGGTTTCTATCGAGCTCCGGTTCGCCTCGTCGAAACCGTTATTGGCGATTTGTCCTCATGCGCGACAGTTAGGGTTAGTTGGAGGGGGGTGGACAACGCGGCCGAATCAGCAGCCAATTGTGCATTGAATGTCACACACAGCGACTGTGAGGGGGAAAAATAAACAAGTACCTATACCCACTCTTCCCCGCCAGTGCCTTAGACAGTTATCACAGCGGGCTTCGCCGGCCCCAGGCAAGGCGGCGGCGGCGGCGGCGGCGGCGGAGGAGGAGGAGGAGCAGCTGGGGCTGCGCCCGTACAGGCGCCAGACAGGCCTTCATAGGCCAGGAGGACCGTCAAGGCTGGGATCGGCGCATGCTGGCCTGCTTGTGACAAGCGCCCGGAATTAGGGGTTGATTCTTCGAGGTGCATTGAGGGGCAGGCAGCAGCGATCCCCCCTGGTGCAGAGCATGTCATCCCCCCTGTAGTTGCCGTAGTCGCCCCCTTCCTCCAATGGAAGAAGGAAGCCGGAGAAGACGGCCCCCCCGCCCGGGGGGCGGCCAGATGGCGAGCAAGGCGCTGTTGCTGTTGCTCTGTACACTCTCCGTTGCCTCCGGTAAGTGCATGCGTTGGTCGATTGCACTTGCAACTCAATGCCAAGTTATGATGTACGTATCACTTCCACTTAGAGCACTGTTCACGTGTAATCGGCTCACTTGATACTACGCAGTTATAGTGGTGTTCCTGTAGAGATTTGTAACTAGCTGCTTGGTTGTTCATACTTACATGTAAAGCCATTCCCAAAATGTGTGCTCCATCCGTGTTGAGCTGCTTGGTGTTCGAATTTTCTCCAACAGGTAGCTGCTAAGTGGCTTCAGGTGCCCTTCAGTCTTGTCTCGCTCAGTTGTGCTACAAGAACCACCTTCATTTGCAGTTGTAGAAGTTTCAAAGCACAGACACATTTGTCAGGGAGCTATGCGTGTCGATAAAGGTCTCATTCTCTTGCACAAGTTGGCAGTGGCAGTGACTGACGGTGAGATCAATACACAGCCACGCATTTCCGCTACGGTACCATCTACTGGGAGCCCAAGCCGGGTGCGGACGCGTCAACGCAGTACCAGGTGCAGTTCACATTCCAGGCGGCGTTCCGCCGGGACTACACATGGGGCAAGTTCTTCGACGAGCTGTGGTCATCGGATGGTGTGCACTGGCACTCGGGTGTGCCCGACACGCCCATCACCACTGTGCCACCCGCGAACATCATCACTGACCCGAACACCTTCCTCCAGGTGGGCCATCACACTTATCTGAAGATGGTGCATATGTATGCTTGCTCACTGGCTTGACTCAGCACATATGAGCATCACTAGTTGCAGTGTTTACAGCCC
>RHPI01002402.1:1018126-1032755 GCA_009103225.1 Chlorokybus atmophyticus
CCCACCACATCCGTCACCACCCCCACCCTCGCCTCCACCTCCGTCACCTCCACCCCCCGAGGCTGGAGGCCGGAAGCTGCTTTCCCTGGACACGTTGCTCGACACGCCCTACGAGTACATCCTCTCCAAGCAGTCCGAGCACAGCAACAAGGGCTACTGGTTTGGCATGAAGCAGCTCCCGACCTGGGGCACGTTCAATGTGACTGTCGGCATCTACGTTGGTGCGGAGACTTTCCGCGTCCTCGACCAGGTCATTGACCTCGAGTACAACAGCTGGCTGCACCTCGCCGCCACGTACAACGGCACCGAGCTGCGCTTCTACATCAATGGCGTGTTGACGGCCAATGCCACATACGACTACCGTGAGGTCATGCTGCAGAAGCGTAACAACCAGCCGCTTCGCATTGGCAAGGGCTTCAACGGCTACGTCGATGAAGTGAAGCTCTTCAGCCGAGTGCTGTCCGCATCGCAGATTGACTATGCTGCCGCATGCACGTGCGACAAGGCCAGCCTCGCGAAGCAGGACAAGTCGTTAATTGCCTTCTACCGCTTTAACGATGCTACTGGTTACGTTGTTCGGGACTCGAGCCTGTCAGGCCACCACGGCATGATTGGCATGGAGTTCACAGAAGTCGATCAGGGCCACAACGCCCACATCACCTGCCCCGTGGGCACCACTGTCACCGACGTCCTGTACGCCAACTACGGCACCAACCAGGGCGTGGGCGGCGCGTACATGGTGGACGACTGCAGCAGCGAGAACTCTATGCTCGTGGTTCGCGCGGCCTGCCTTGGTGAGAACTCGTGCATGGTCACAGCCAGCAACGATGCCTTTGGCGGAAACCCCTGCACCCACGTCACCAAGAGTCTGGCCATCAGCGTCCTGTGCAGCTCCCCAAGCAAGAACCTGTGGGCCGTCGACCAAGCACCCTCCCTCATCGGCGTGCCAAAGGTTGGACCCAAGCCCTGGTGCCTTGATGGCCGATGCAAGACCTGGAGCATCCGCAAGGCCGTGTCCGGAGAGCCAATCACCTTTGGCATGACCGGCATCGACAGCTGCGGGTTCAAGGAGATCTATGGCGGGCAGCCATACTCTGTCATGATGACCTACCCTGATGAACTTGTGACGGAGGTTGATGAGCAGCACACCTGCGTGCCCACATGGATAGCGGGCAGCACTTTGGACGGCTCCTTCGCATGGACAGGAATGGACAAGTACAACCTTTCCATCACCCCAACCAAGGCCAGCTCCGCTGTGCTCGACATCATGCTCGACGCCAAGCGGGCCTTCTCGTACAAGCTGACCGTCCTGCCCGGCCCTGCCGCAGCTGAGACCAGCGCTGTGCTCGCCAGCCACGACAGGAGCATCCAGGCAGGTGTCTCCACATCTATTGTTGTTCTACTGTTGGACGTCAACTCCAACCTCGTGCCCGTCAACAACGCTCTGTTGGAACGCTTGATGCTCGACGTTACTGGCGGCGACAGCGTGTACGGCGCGACGGGGGTTGGTGCTGAGACCAGCACTGCCGAGATGTTCCTGATGTTCCCTCAGTCTGGCGTCTACTCGGTGGACGTGAAGCTGTGCGATGAGGAGGACCACACCAGCTGCGAACTGATCGACCACTTGGTCTTCACCGTGTCTGCGTGGGTGCCGAGGGAGGTCGACAGTGTCACTCTGCCAGCCGAACGCTTCGAGCACTCCGCTGCTGTGGTTGGCTCTGAGGTGATCGTATTTGGCGGTGCTGGCAAGGATAAGTCCTACCTCGGTGAGACGTGGAAGCTCAACTTGGGCGACATTAGCTGGGAAGAGTACTTTGCTTTCCGCGCCCCCGTGACAGTGTCTGGAGACATCGTCGCATCATCGTACAACCTAGAGGTTGCTGTGGACACGTTTTCGCTCATTGTGGCGGGCAACATGCGCTCCGACTGCGGTGACGTTCGTTTCGTCACCGCTGAAGGCACCTCGCTGCCATACTGGGTGGATCCTCTGCCCGGTTGCGGAGCAAGCAACACCGTCTTCTGGGTCAAGGTGGCCTCTGATGAGGACTTCTTCATGTACTATGGCTCGCAGACTTCCATGTCAACCTCAACCGAGACCATCTTCGAGCTTTTTGAGGGCTTCGAGTACAACGCCAGCATCTTCAACAACCACTGGAGTCTGAAGGACGACTCTGCCTGCTCACCAGGCAGCATCAATGTTGGAAGTGAAGCTGCATTTGTTACTTCGGATGAGGTGGCGCTCCAGGGTACCCGCGCGCTGCGCGTTGACACACAGCTCTTGTCCGGAGGCTCCATCCAGCTGGACATCAGCAGCGCTATCGAGGACTTGCCGTCATACCGCTTCAAGGCATACCTGTACGATGGCAACTGTGCCGACGCCACTCACTACATCAGTCCTGACGTTGACGGCAACGAGCAGTGCGACGTCGACAACAGCAAGCCTCGATTGCCAATGTACAACGCGCTCGGCCTGTACACGAGTGCCGCGCGCGACATGTATGCGATGTCTTACCCGTGGAGGTCGGCAGGCGCGCAACGTTCACCCGGCTGGCACAGCCTTGCTTTCTACAGCAACAACACGGCTCTGACCATGTATGTTGATGGCATGGCCGCAAGGCTCTCCAGCAGCAAGCCCAGCACTCTCAACGAGAACATCTTCATCCGTGGCGGCATGTTTGCCAACTTCTCGGAAGGCAACGCTTACTGGGATGCCATCATCGTCACGGAGTACCTGCCGGGTGTCAATGCGTCCGTGGATCTCACAGCAGCGGAGGCTGTCCTTTACAACCCGTCGGCTACCGAGTGGGTTATGGTTGAGACAGATCACACGCCTCCAGCAAGGCAGGGACATAGCTCAGTCGTTTATGACTCCGCTGTGTACATCTTTGGTGGCGAGCGCAGCGCGTATGAGTACAATGACCTCTGGAAGTACTCCCATGAGAATGAGGTGAGTGATAGAACAAAGATACACATGCGTTGGTCTGTGAGACATTATTGATGATGATGAGGATGATGATGATGATGCTTTCCTAACATGCTTTTGTGTTGCAGGACTGGACCTTTGTGACGCTCATCACCAACACCACACCTGCTGGAAGGCACGACCACAGCGCCGTTGCCTACAACGGCTCCATGTACGTGTTTGGCGGCCGCTCCCCGCAGCCGCTGGGAGACTTCTGGAAGTTCACTTTCAACAACGGCTCCTGGGACATGTTGACTTCACCCGAAATGGAGGGCCTGTCTGCGCGCTTTGGGCACTCTGCCGTTGTGGTCGAGGACAGCATGTACGTGTACGGCGGGTACAGCCAGATGGGTGGCTTGATGGCAGACATCTGGCAGTACAACTTCACCACGTCGATGTGGGCATCAGTTGAGCCCACAGTGAACGGGACGAGTACATATGTTGATGACTCTGCAATCCTGTTGCCCGCAATAAACGTCCCCGAGGCCCGCTTTGCCCACACGGCCGGCGCCTACGGCGGCGCCATGTACATTGTTGGTGGCGCGGGCGGACTTCGCATGCGCACGGCATTTGATGACGTGTGGAAGTTTGACGTTGCATCGAAGCAATGGCAGCCTCTCTACAACGAGACCGGCCTTGGTCGATACGACGCAGATGGTGGCGTGGTCGTGCTCGATGGAGGCGCGCCCTTCTTTGTTGTCTTTGGTGGCCACGGACACGGCACATTCCACAAAGACACGCAAGCCTACTTCATTGGAGGCCAGAGTCACACCAGCAGCGCTTCATCGTCATAAAGTCGCAATGCAATAACACAACATGGTGTTTCTCTCTCTCCCACGCTTAGCGTTTTACCTTGATGGCGGCGGAACACACACGTCTCTAAGGGTGTACGCGCGGTTTCGCATGCACGCCTTTATGCTCCCCCCGACATGCCAGCCATTCATGTGTAGTAGTATTCTTTTTATCCAATGTGCATAAGCCTGCATTCAGGCTCCGTTTGTGTCCGACCCTGCCCTCGGGAACCGCCGTGCAACTGTGGATATCTTCTCAATGGCAAAAGTTTAACTGTGTTGCTTTCACCATTGCTGTTCGCTGATTTCATGCATACCTGTTGCTCCTTTACATCAGTCTCAACCGCAATGTTTGCGAATCAATGATGACAGCGGATGGAACTGCATGCGGAACATCTTGCCTTGGTCGCATACACAGACTTATCACTTTCAGAGCACTACTGTCCACGAGTTTGGCGCATGTTAGAACAGTAGTAGTAACAACACCCCTATAGGAGAACAGCAGCAGGTCAACAAGCATATCGCACACATGATTCAGCGTGGTACCATCATCACGCAATGCTTGGCATTTTACTTAATGTTGGAATGGCGTTTTGTGCAATTGGCACAAGTGTATAGTGAGCATCAGTGATATCCATGCTTGCCTAGGTTGTTACGCGTTGACCCAACACGCGAGCATTAGTTGATAAACCCAATGAATGCAAAGGCATGAACAGGGCATACCGCGCTCACCCAGCCTCCGGCATGCACATTTGAACCAAACACACAAACGGTTAATTTGTTCTCGCGTCCAATCAGCTACTTCAACCCTACCTAACATGACCAACGAAAATGAATACGCCACGTACACAGCAGTCAGCTGTTTTTCCTGCAGCTGACTGTTTGCACTATACACAACGGTGTTACGCCATGAAAATTGCTACACACTATAAACACTCCACCATGAACACAGTCACTGTACTAATACGGTAAACGACACGAATCCAACGCCAATGTATCCTACAGTATCCTACACTATCGCCCACTGCACGCATGTGAGACATCTGCTGCGCTGCTGCGATGTCTTCACTGCTGCATGTGAGACCGTATGTACTCCTTCCGCACCCCTCCGCTTGATGAAGTCAGACTGGTGCGCAGTATTGTGTATGTCCCCACATTGGATGTGTACAACTTGTTGTTGTCTCCCCCAACGAATCCCTCACATCATATGGTACACATGTACTCCCGGGTGCTTCTTCTGCAAGGCTGCTTAAGCGGATGGCGCAAACATAGCGGCGGAGAACTCAACCTCCTGCTGCTGAGACACAGAAGAGGGCTCTACTCATGAACAAGTAACGAGGAGCGAAATGCAGCACAACCCAACCACGCCGTGCGTGTGTCTGTTTATAAGCGTGCGGATGTGCGTGCGTGTATCTGTGCTCACCTTTGCTCTCTTTGCATCTTCGGTGCGCTTGCGAAGCATGCGTCGTTTCGCTGTCAACGCGACAGGCAGAGCAGAGGCTTGAAGGCTGTCGTTGTTGTGGATTATGAGGTTGTTGTTGGCAGTGTCAGGCAAGGGAGACACAGACGCATCGTGCAAGGTGGTAGTCGTGGCAGCTGTCTCAATAGAAGGTGAGGGTGGGACAGCGTAACCGCACTCTCGCAGGAGGGCAGCATACTGTTGGACGAAGTCAAGGGCGAGTTAGAGAGCGGGGGAGAGAGAGACATCACCAACAACCACCCCAACAACATCAACTGCGTACTCCTGAGGGGACTGTTGTGCAGCACATTGCATTCTCACCTGTGTAATCTTGAAGTTGGTTACAGCCTCCGGCCCGCGTTGCCTGCGCATACAGTTGTATCAATCCAATCTCTCTTCACACGGTTAGTACTGGATGGATACGCAGACGCCCATACACCGACAACCTACCTGATGGCCTCTACGTCGTATGCCGCTGCTGCCTCCTCCTCCGTGTCGTACAAGCCCAGGTAGCGGTACTTCTTGCCGGACAACTGACCGATGCGCGCCTCCCAACGACCCTGGGAGACACACACACACACGGTGTTCTATCATCACCACACGTCATGTGCTCATGCGTGTGTTGATGTCAAGTAAGATGAGACTCACTCACTTTCTGGTGGCGTGTGACGCCGCGGAAGCGTGACGAGCCGTGCGTGAAGCCGCGAGACTGTCGACGCAGAGACATCACAAGCTCCTCCGTCGTCACCTCCTCTGCAAGTACATAACACGACATCAACACACATGTGTGAACTTTGATGATCATGACGACGAGTGAGTGAGAGCGTACCTATGTGCTCGAGCTCGTCGCGGTAGTTGTTGATGTCAAAGTTGGTGACCGCGTTGAGACCTCTGCAACGACACCAATTGTTGTAGCTGTAGTTGCATTCGTTTGGCACGCGCCAACGTGCCAATACAAAACCATGCACGCACATGAACACATACGCACCCACGCACGCACACGCCCACACGCAGACCGTGGCGCCAACACACGCGTAATCTACCTGCACTTGATGGCGGCGATGTCGTGCGCGAGGGCCGCCTGGTCCTCCGTGTCAAAGCCACCAAGATACGTCTGCCTCCCATTCACCCTACACACAACCTCTCTCGGTGTTCATACACACACTCTCACTGACGCAGATCACAATTCGAACAACTGTCAGTACCATATGTGTGCTTCCCATCTTCCCGTTCTGCAGTGGTGCGTGACGCCGCGGTACTTGGACGTGCGCAACACGCTGCTGCTGCTGCTGCCGCCACCGTTGGTGTTGTTGTTGTTGGTGTGGGTGGAGGGACTCTTCTTCTTGCTGCTGCGACGCTTGGGGGGAGGAGGAACAACAACCACTGCAAAGGGGGGAAATCCAAACTTCATACGCGAAGCGTGGTTGCTGCTGCCCAACGTGCATTGACTTGCATACATAGTGTGTCGCCTCACATACGAGCATTGTAGACCCAGATATATATGGGCAAGTGCGGTCACCCCTCTGTGCGCGTGTGCGTGTGCGTGTGTCCACCCGTACCAGTGGTGGTGTTGTGCTTGTGTGCGCTCCCGGCCACGACAGCGGGGGTCTCGGTGAGGTTGTGCACACGAGGGGGAAGCGCAGCATGTTGTGTGGCTTCGTTCAGCTTCTTCTCCTCCTCCAAGTGCGACACAACTTCCGCTTTCGCAGCAGCCACTTCAACATCCTCCTGTATCACCGACAGACCCGTCCCGACAGCGCAGTCTTCCTGATAAAAGACAGATCACTGGTGTTACGCAGTGCCAAACAGTACAGCTGTCTGCATGCTGTTTTGCTTTGTGCTTACTAAGGTGAAGGCTCTTTGCCAGTCGGGGCCGATGCTGTCGTGATGATGCACATCCACAACGACGGGGGCATCCTGTGCGTGTGTTTGGTGTTGAGATGTGGGTACGTGCTCGTGACTGTGAGGGTGGGCTGGGTGGGGGTGGGTAGGCGCATATGCGCGTGCAGATGAATTCATGACATGCGCTCACACAATGCACAATCTGTCGGGTCTGGGCTTGTCTTGTGCACTTGCAACGTCTTACCTCATCTGCGTCCGGGAAGAGTATGAGCTGTCCCGACTCCGTGAAGCTCATCAGGAACGGGTCGCAGCTGTCGTTGCTGAAGACGCGGTTACAGCCGCCGCCGCCGCCGATGAACGGCGACGGACCCACCTCCAACTCTTGCTGCCTGGTGTCGCAGAGTGGTGATGAACGTTGTGAGTGTGCATGGCAGGAACCTGACCAGTGCTTGCACACGCGTGCGCGTGCATATACGCATGTACACGCACACGCGTGGGGAGCCTCCCCCGCGGACAGAGAGAGAGAGAGAGAGAGAGAGAGAGAGAGAGAGAGAGAGAGAGAGAGAGAGAGAGAGAGAGAGAGAGAGAGAGAGAGAGAGAGANGAGAGAGAGAGAGAGAGAGAGAGAGAGAGAGAGAGAGAGAGAGAGAGAGAGAGAGAGAGAGAGAGAGAGAGAGAGAGAGAGAGAGAGAGAGAGAGAGAGAGAGAGAGAGAGAGAGAGAGAGAGAGAGAGAGAGAGAGAGAGAGAGAGAGAGAGAGAGAGAGAGAGAGAGAGAGAGAGAGAGAGAGAGAGAGAGAGAGAGAGAGAGAGAGAGAGAGAGAGAGAGAGAGAGAGAGTCAAATGTATCTGTCTGACTTACCTCCATGCCGTTGTGAGCGCACACGCCTTGAGTGCATCATACGCATCCGCTGCACACGCATAGTGTGAGTGATACCACACCCAAGACCAACCTGCCATGTATGACACGCTAGCACTGCAACATCACACCCAAACACTGACTCACCCGAACAATGCGCATATGTGTCATCCGCTCCGTCGGGTGCGTACTGCCCCGCTGCCAAACTGTCTCCATCCTGATAAGCATTGTGCTTGATGAGTACACCATCACATGTGAGCACGCATTATCAGGTCACTGTTGAAACTAGATAAGGGGACATTGTTGACGCTACAAGCTACAACTTGACAACATGACAACGTCGACACCAACAACAACACAGACAACAGAATGACGGTGATGTTGACAACGACACAGTACTGACAACAACAACAACAACAACAACAACAACTTGGGCTCACCTCATTGTGCAGGAGTGCGTGAACAAAGCTGGTGGCAGCATCAAAATTCATCAACATCTTGGTGTGCAACAACGCCTGCCCCACCTCCTCCCCCTCTCCCACCACTACTCAAGACGCTTTCACACTGCTCTGGTACGGTCTGTCTGCCTCACTGCGTGTGTGGTCTGGCTGTGTGTACTGCTACAACACCTCACTCACTCACGCTCACTCCCTTTCACACATCCATCAACCAAACCAACAGGTGTGGACTATCAAGTAAAAAAGGGAGAGCAGAGATGGGTTTTCAAGCAGCGGCAATGGACACAGCTACAACGGCACACCAGCCTGGTGTCCAACCAGGTTGGCAGATGCGGCACGAGACACCGCAACACAGGACACAAATGGAGCGCAATAGAGGGGGGAAATCCTACCAACTTCGCAACCGATAATCCAACCTCAACCCAAACAACACTACTGTATATCTTACTCTCTGTCTCCTCTCCGCCCCCTCAGATGCACAAACAGCTAAGAAGGGAGCGGGAATCAACAGGGGAGAAAGGTAGAGAGTGTGTAAGAGTGACACGCACAGAGAGAGGCCGCTGCAATGGGACGCATTGCAGCGGCCTCTTCTCTTGCAGAGCTTCTGATGTTTTTGTTGTTCTTGGCCTGTGCTGTGGGCCTGCATGCATCCAGAACAACGTTGTACTTCTTACTTGAAGCTAAAGGTTACCTGTATTAATATCTCTCTGACTTCTTCTTCTTCAGGCCAGCGCTGCCCAACTCAAGGCAGCTTTGACCGCATCGAGCATGGAGACACAGAAACTTTTTCAATTATATTATGGACTTTGCCCGTCCATGGTCAGACAGCAACACAGGACAAGGGCATGCATTATCAAGAAGGTAACAGGGTATTGGGTCAGGCGGGCGGTTACGGCGCGGTGTAGTCCGAGGGGCGCGCCATTGCCGAGGTTCATGCAGACTCAAACTAGCGTCATGTCACCAACACAGACGCATTGTTCCCCCTCCCCCCTTGGAAAGCGCCTTGGAAAAATATCATGACATGTGTACATTGCCCCATGCACGCATGTACACACTAGTACCCACGTGCACATGTACGTGTGTACCACATGTCACGTCACGTCAGTTGGCCCTGCAAGCCACACGCGGTTTCTGTCTGATGCGGCTGTTGAAGAAGAGCTCAGGCGGGGACGTCAGGGCTTTGCATGCCATGCATTGGTGAGTGCTCTGGGCAAGGTGTACTGCACTGCATCCTTTCGCGGTTCCCAGACTGGGGACCCCAATGCACGGCATGGCATGGCATGGCATTGGGGACCCCAGCTTGAAGTTGGGGTCCCCAATGCCATGGCCATGCCAGGGAAGGAGGGCCTCGCATGCCTCCAACTCATGACCCCTAATAGGGTCCCAAGTTGGAGGCATGCGGGGCCCTCCTTCTCTGTGTTGGCAAGCGCTTTTGTGCTGTGAGGTGGGGGTCACGAAGAACTTGTACTTTGCGACGTTGTCGATAAGGCTGGGTGTGTCAGAAGCTGGGGACAGGCTGGGGCGCGGGTGGTGAGTGCCAGTTGCCAGCTGGCAGCGGTTCCAGCGGTTGGCAGGCGGCAACTGCACGGAGAACGACACGGCCGCCAGGCGGAACGTATCGCCTCCGTACCCATGCACACGGTCAGGCGCTGCAGGCGAGATACCTGTGTACGCGTTGAACGTCGCTCCTGAACTAAAAAGGCAATGCGGGTCTCATCTCAGTTTCAAAAAGTCTTTCCTGCATGCAAGATCTACTGCCTGTGTGCTTTGCGGCTGTCGTCCGAGGTGGGTGCATCCGCAACTTGTTACAAGCGTTCTGTGCAGTTGCGGTTCAACTGCACATAACGCTTGTAACTTTTCTGGGCTTGACAGTCTGGCAGTGGCGTTAGCGGTGGCGTGGACACTGCTGACATGCACTGTATATTCTTTGCGAGACACGACATGAACTCTCCCTATCTGTGAACTTTGCTGCAACGTCTGAACACAGGCACAGGACCGGGGCAAGAAAGCGCCCGCCTCCTTGACGGCCTCGCTGATCTGAGATGAACCTGCTATCAGGTCGTCAGTCGCTCAGTGTGTGCGTCACTACTGTCAGCTGAGAGAGAGCTTAGCAGACGGCTACTGCGACGCTGCGGAGGCTATGCTAGCAGCTAGCAGCTCGCGTCTCACGACAGCGACGTCACCGGTGGCTGCCGCAGGCTGAGGTCATGCATGCCAAGCTACAAACTCAATACCTGTACATGTTGTTACGCAGCCACATGCACATAGGGTAGTGTGATGGCCCCGGGGTGTAGTGTAAGTGTGGCGCTGTGCTGGCTGGCTTGAGATGCTTTGGTAGCGCGTGTGTGTGTACAAAAGGGGTGTGCTATTATGCCGGCATGCATCGCGTGCCGAGACATGCATCACACTCTTGGGTAAACACATTCTATTCACCACCGGGCTAGTATTTTCTATGCTATGCCAACTCTAGCCTGCCCCGTTAGCCATGCAGTCAGCATGCAGAATTGTAGTCACCTGCACCACGGCGGCGGTTAGTGGCCAGCCTCCACAACAGTGACGACAGCAACAGCAGACTGTAGGACTCCCCCCGCCCTCCTCTCCCATGTCGCCGCCACCCTCTCCGCCCGTCATAGTGCAGCGCTGCCGATTGCGCAATCATGGTTAGGTTCCCCGCAGCATGCATGCATGACATCAGCACGCATGCACGTCGCCTTTGCAGCGGTGGTAGTCTGTGTCATGTGTGTGTGTGCACAGACTGAGCGCATGTATGCAAAGTGACTCATACTCTATGCACATACGCTGATGCGGGTTCACTATACACCCTCCCCTGCCCTCCCATGCATGCGGGCAGCCCGCTGAGTGGGTGTGGTTTCATCATGTCCTCGTCAAACCTGCGTTACTGAGCTGCTAAGTCGTCTTTTCGCTGCGTGACAAAAGAAGGCTGGTCCCCCATCTCTCAGTAATTTGCCAACACATGGTGTTCCAGCGGAGGGAAGTTGGTAATAACCACAAGCTGCTTGGTAGTAATCACAAACATAAGTGGATACGCTTCGTAGCGACAGTGGCTACAAAGCGTCCACTCATTATGTTGCTGGTTCACTGTCAACTGACACTGACTACCGAGACATCATAACATTATATGGTATGCTATACTGTACATGGCATGCGCGTGCCTGCATTTCAGCAAGTAGTGCAATTATTGCCGCAGTCTTAAACAACTGAGTCACCAAAAGCACCAAACGTGCGCGCAGAACCTGTAGTCTAATGCTATCAGCAAGCGATGTGAAACAATATGGGCCTACTGGGAACATTGCCTGTACAGTGCGTGATCAGGCCTGCATGCACTTGGCTTATCCAGTTAACCATCGCTACTGTATGTACACACACCTGAGCTAGCATGTATGATGGAGCACCCCGTACACATACATACAAACGTGTGTAATTTAGTTATTGTCGGCTACAAAGACAATTTGCTCGAGTGATGCCAGCAGTGCAGTCCTCGAACTTGCATCTCAGCTTGCATAGTGTCAGGGAGCCGACCTAGGTTGAACTCGCAAGAATGTTGACGAAGCTGCTATGGAGGAGCGTGCCTCAATGCCATAGACAAACCATGCTTGCTGAACAAACGCCATACAAGTGCCACATGAATAGCGCATCCATCAAATCAAATGCTGCCAGCCTCCTTCTGGCGTTTGTGCTTGGCAGCTTTACCCATGCCAAAGACCTGCACACGGTCCACGCAAGTGTTGGTCATTATGGCTCAAAACACGGCGCCCATACAGGCAATGCATGCCAATTTGCTGCCAATTTGCTGTCTGCTTTTACCACATGCACCCACCCCAGCAAGAACATCTTCAGACACCGCCCTTGACGCATCAGCAGCAGGATCCGGTACAGGCTTTCTCTGCACAAAGGTCCTCCTTGCAGCCGCCTTCTCATTCAGTGACCCATTCGCACCTTCTTGCTGAACACAGAAAATTGAAACATCAAGTACACGTGAGCTGCCAGCGAATTGCAGCTGGTGACGGAACTGTTGCAACCAACAAGTTTTCTTCTGGGCGCAGCAAGCCCACCGCCGTCATAGACTCAGATAACAGCACCTTGCTATGGCGCTGTTCCATGGCTTCAATGGCATGCGCCTGATCCACTTTAGCGAGGTAGAAGTCGCGCTCCTTCTTGGCCTGCGACAGCTCCGCCTGCAGCTTCTGCTCCCGTACAGCATTGCGGTATGCTGCCACAACAGGGGGCACATGTTACAGCCTCTCAAGACCTGTGTGCCACATGCCACTCCTGAGACCAGTCATGACTCAGCTAACGCACCTATCTCTTCTGTCAAGTGATCCCACTTGAACTTCGGCAGATACTTTATGTTCCAGAGATCGTAAAAGTAGGCAGATCTCCGCTTTCCACCTGGGAGTACAAGACACATGGATGACCTTCGCGCAGCTTGCGATGAGAGCTGTAACTCTCTAGTGTTGAAAAGATTGAGCAGCTTTCCGCGAACAGACAGCAACATGTTGCTACAGTGCTCATTTTGCTACCAATGTTTTGGCCATTCAGCGCAGAAGCCACTCGCTTGGCAACTCCTTTGTCCGCGAACTCTACCCAGCTGCACTGAAGCAAGCAGCAGACAACCAGTCAGCTTCCAATACTTCCAAGAATAATAACATCTACTGTGGTGCTTGAAGCATCTGCACAACAGATATACTCTGAAAATATATCAACCTAACACCATTGATGAACATGAGATGAGCTGCTGCACCTACCCCTCAGTGAAGTTCTTGCCACTGTTACCACCGGCTTGCTTGCGCTTCTTCCTCAGTCGCGGATCTTGTGTAACATGCAACTGCGATAAGTGCTAGCAAACAACTGTAAGCTGCATACTCAACTCCGGCTGCATGCGTTGGTCGGGGGCGTTGCTATACAATACACCTTCTGGAGCAAGGTATATCCTCAGAACCTCTCCATACTGTGACAGGATGTGGCGCAGCTTCAGTGGTTTCATAAACGGAGGAATGCGGCTGAGGTATATGACACCACGTTGCCTGTTGTTAACGTAGATGTTCAAATTGACATACTTACGCCACAAAGGGCGTGTGGCGGACTTGTGTGCTTACATACAAGGAGAAACGGAGAAAAGAGAATGGCAGCTTGAGCTTGAACATGCAGACATGTCCTGCAGAGGACAGCTTGCTACACACACTGTAAAGCTGGTTGGAACAAGGCAGTGGCTTCAGGCAGCTGTAATTGATATAGCTGTCGCATTGCAAGAGCAGCATGCACATGCAAGGCATGCTGATTGTAATTGTATGCCTGTATGTCTCTTGAAGGCGCTGCAGCTTTTCTCTGTTCAATTCAGGGTTCCGAAGTTTTACCCTCTGCTTCTTCTTCATTGTGTCGGGCTGCTCACCATTGTGCTCCTCAACGCTAACGCCTGGACCCTGCTCTTCCTCTACCTCTGCCTCGTCTTCATACTCCTCATCCCTTCCACTAAACCCTGCAAGCTTCTCCTCCTCTTCCTGCCCCTTGTCCTCTTCCTCCTCGTCCCCGCCCTCCTCCTCTCGCTCCTCGTCAACCGCTGCCATCACCTCCTCTTCGGACATGTCCCCTTGCTCCTCCTCTAGCTGCACATCTACCTCGCGGGACCGCTTGCCGCCCATCTCAACCCGCCGCCGCCGCCGCCGCCGCCGCTGCCACACTCCTAAACCTAAACTCAAGTGTGAATCTAAAGCTAAGCCCAAGCCTTACATCCCGATCCGCCAAGCCCTGTTGTGCACATTGGGTTCATCCAAACCGGTTCGAAAGCGTAAGCGCAAACACTTTCTGTCCCCTCGAAGCGTAGCAAACAGTAGCACTGCGCAGGCCAAGTTGTTGGCAGCCATGTTGCTGTGGCGGACATGGGCGGCCGCAGCGGCGAGCTGCTCGCAGCGCAGGGCAGGCGCGTTACTGACGTCAGGAAGCAGGTTCATGTCCGCCGGGTCGCCTACCAGCGTCTCAGTCAGCGAGGACGTGGGTGAGTGCGGCGAGTTGGTGCGTGATGATAAGGCAGCGCCCATGCGCAGTGTGGCAATGCCGGCTGGACAATGGCATGTGACACTAATGTTGGGAGAGCTTCAGTTGAACTCGCAATCTTCTGCACGGTGCACGTCTTTCATAAATTATCGTCTGTGCTTTTCTTTGCTGAATGTCAAGTGAACTGATCATCTGTGCTGCTGAATACATGCGACCCCCCCCCCCCCCCCCCCCCCCCCCCCCCCCCCC
>RHPI01002402.1:1032972-1052630 GCA_009103225.1 Chlorokybus atmophyticus
CCCGACCCCCTCCCGCCAAGTGGTGGTGCATTCATGCTTTTGTTAAAGATAATCGTCACCAAGCGGCATTCATGCAGTGGGTGATGGGGGTAAGACCGTGCCGTACGCCAACACCGCAAGCTCTGGCAATTTTGTCCTGCGCGGGGATCTCGCGCCTCAAGCGGGTGGGACAAATGTCGGCCCATCGTAAGTTGTTGTTGGTTTACATCTTTATATGCTGTACACGCACTTGAGCAGATACATACATGTACAGAGGCGACAAACCCACACCTATGACTGTGCGTGCTTGCAGACCCAAGGAGTATGCAATGACGGCAGTGGGGATGTGCGTGTCGATAACCGTTCGTATGGTATAAACAAACGCACGCGTGTAAGCACACAACAACTGCTGCTTCTTGTTGTCCCCTTGCTTGTATTATAAGCCAGATGACGATGCTCATGTTGGAGTCTTACCTATATTTACAGTGGACAAATGCATGCTCACGCAGCGGGTGGTTGTGTGTGTGTGTTCTGAGCAGTATGCACAGCGCAAGCAATGGCCTTTGGAACGTGTTGCTGTGGACGTCAAGGAGCACACAAAGGAAGGTGATCCTGAGACTGCATGGATAATCACGCATGTGTGTAGCCCATCATTGTCAGTGTTGCTGCACTGACAACGATCCACCAGTAGACAACTGTGCGAAGCTGAGTTTTATTCTGATGGGTTAAGTTGATGTTGATGCTGGTGTTGATTGTTGCTGTGTGAGTGGTGTGCCTGCACCTTGTGTACACACAGTAGTGGTGTGCCGTGTGCAGGTGCGCATGTACCAGACAGTCTGGAGATGACCCTCAAACTCTATGGGGATCTAACGGAGCAGCAGCGAAAGCGCCTGCTCGAGATATCAGGTGTGCTGTGTTCGTGTTTGGACGGCCACCATGTGCGTGTGTTGACAACTTGTCCGCGAGCGTGTTCAATTACATGTGACCGCTGTGGACGCTGCTATGAGTAGCTTCCTAAAAGGGGCATTTTGTGGGCAGGGAACTGCCCAGTGAAGAAGATGATGATGGGTGGTATGCCAAACGGTATTGCTATGCGATTGTTGTCATAGTGTGACAACCTACCAAGTAGACCTTCTAATATGTCTACATATATGGCGTGCTGTAAGGAGAGGAGAGAGCAGCACAATGGCTATGGTTGCAGTTTCGGCAAAAGTATGCAACAGTTGACAGTCGAGATGGAGGTTTGGCAATGCGTGCCCTAGTTTGCAAGACCATCACAAAAACTCACATCAATCGTTAGCAGGGTTGATAGCAATATTGAGGACAGCTCAAACTCGTCTGCGTTTGAGGGTGCGATTGAGGCAACATTGTTACGGGCCATTGGATGCGCTTGTAGCACGATTACTCGCGCAGGCACTGATCTGACACTGTGTCATTGTTTGCAACCTGGCATGGGAGAATCCAACAAACAGACATGACACACCCTCCTAAACACCGTTGCAACCTCACGCGCAGCAGCTCTAACCAGCAGTACTCACACGCACACTAAGTCAGACCCACCCATAAAGCTTACCGGCAGACTGCATTTCCAGCGCACGCATCTTGGGATGGAGATGCCACACTCGTTATTATGATATCAGTGGTCGCCATGAAACGCAAGACTGCACTGCACACCAACGTCACCACCAATGCCACACACAGCACGACGCTGGTTATTCTGGCATGTGCCAGGAGAGGGTGCAGCTGCTGCACCCTTGTCGCAGCAACTGCACCTGCAACATTTAACCAAACTACACCCTTACAAGCAAAACTCAAACCAATTCTACGGACTTGTCCAAGCACTGCAAATTCTACACTAACAAATAGTGTACGTAACAGGCACAGGCAAGTTGCAAGGGCTCTCAAAGAGCTCTCTGCAACAAGCTGTGGGCAACTTGCAGCTGTGTGCGCTGCTCAAATCGTTTTGGGGGAATGATAAAGCGGTCAGCAGACATGGGTGATCACTAGAGCCACGGCTATGACGCGTGTGCTCGCTGCAATAGCGCCATCCATTTTGAGAACTTTGACCCACCGCTGCACATCAAATAAGAGTTAGTTGAGCTGTGGGATGACATTGGTGGGCACGTCCAATATCAACCTGAATGAAGCGGCAGCAGCTGGAGACACTGTCCAGCTCAAGCATACCCGAGATCAGCTCGGCTGTTGCCAAACGATGCTCTGCGTGAGGGCAGAGCCGGGGGAGGCTGGAGATATACATCATCTCGTGGTGAGTTTCTCTGGTGAGCATGCATGTCATTCTCTGGCAGCAACTTGGCGTTGGCCCTTGCGTCCGACTTCCTGCTCCTAGCCTTGGGATCGGACGACAGGTTGTCATCTATGTTCGGGAGCCGATTGTCACTTCCAAGTTGCTGGCGTATCAACGGGAAGTACGCTTTGTTGTGCGCCTAAGGAGCAACACATGTTCAGTACACAACAACTCATGCACAACAGCAGATTTCCCGGGCAGCACATATGCCCTTTCTGTACCTGAGAGTTGGGCAGAGGGGGGCTGAGCAGTGCGCGCATGGCCACCCTAACTGAATCAGGCAGAGGGTCCAGCTTCTGGTTTCGCTCTGCACGCAGCCGAGCAGCTGCCTCGAGCTTCGCCGCCAGGTTGTCAGAGATTACGGGCCGAGCGTCCGGTGCGATGCGCGAGAGGTCCGGCGCACCGTTGCTGCTGCGCTGGCGCCTGAACTCCGTCGAGATCTCCTGGGCGGCCTTCTGCTGCAGCTCGTGAGGGTCGATGTTGAGCAGGTCGCTGGAAGACATGCGCCTCTTGGGAAGGACAGGAGGGTAAGAGACCGCAGCGCCAAGGCTCTCGGGGCTCATGAGCCTGGGGGATAAGCCACGGTTGCCTGTCGGGTCGACTTCACTTACAGCTGGCGGAGCGTGGCGAGAGCTCCTCGGCGCGTGGTCTCGCGCCTCGGGTGAGGACGCGCTGGGTGCTTTGGGTGGCAACGGGGGGGACATCATGCCGGATCGAGAGGCCGGGGGAGACTTGGCTTGGACGTCAACATGTGCGGGTCTTGCTAAATCATTGATGGATATGCGCTTGTGCTGCACCGGCGGTGGTGACACAGGGCTTAAAGCTGCCGGGCTGCCACTGCTGCCCTGCCTTCTGTGATGACCCCGGTAGGGGTCTTCGCTAGTTGAGGGCGGCCCAGGGCTCCGTCGTGCGTGGGACGAGGAGTCTACTGCAACATGCATGTCACGGCGTCTCCTGTCATGTGATCCATTGGCTTCTTTCGGCTCAGAGGAGTTTGGGCTGAATTCTTGTCCCCGCATTGCATTCGCGCGCTTGAGCAAGTCGTCCAGGTCCTTTTCAGAGCTGCTTCTGCGCGGGGCTTTGGCAGCAAGCGGAACACTTCCTGCACTGCTGGTTCGCAAGATGTCTTCCTGCTGGTGCTGCTGCTGATGCGGCTGCTGCTGTATGTTGTGCTCACTGGACGAGCGCGCAAGGCCCGCATGGTCAAAACCCAGTCGAGCCATCTGCTCGTGCACCGTTTGGAACATCGTTGGCGTAACGGTGATAGTCCAGCAGTTGCCCAGCTGCCGTCCATTGACTGCTGACTGAGGTCGCGGCATGCAAGAGGTCAAAAACTTCTGTGCACGAGGCCTGCGCACAAAGAACTTATGAGCAACCAACCAAAAGCCATGACTTGAGATGGTGTGCATGACTTGCATATTGCGTACATCAACAACGGGGTAGCCAGCAGCGCAGCTGCAGAAGGCCTGATGGAGGGGCTCGGTACAAGCATGGAAGACACAAGCTGGCGGATCTCCTTGCTACAGGTGGTGGGCAGAGGCTTGTAATGGGCTCGACTGACTTTAGCGGCAAGCAGGTTGAAGCTCGGCGCCTCAAATGCGTGTTGCATTGTAATCATCTCGTACAGAACACACCCCAAGCCCCAGATATCTGCATTATAACAGCTTCAACACACAACCATGGCTGAAAAATCGTTAGCATTTAAAGTCGTCCCATAGCTGGCTAAACATACCTGCTTTGTGATTGTACGGCCTGCCGTCAAATATCTCAGGGGCCATATAGTATGGAGTGCCCACAAAGGTCTGTGCGCACTCGACAGGGTTCTGCATGACCTTGGAGATGCCAAAATCCTGCAGAGGTTTGCACGTGAGCCACTGCAGAGGCAGCCCAGACAAAACGTGCAGGTTGTTGGTATTACGCCACATACCCCAAGCTTCACCAACGAGATGTTGGTTGAAGGATTCTCCGGGTTAGGCTTGATACGGAAGAACACGTTCTCCGACTGCCAGCGGACACCACATCGTCAGCAGTTGTCTCCGTGAGAACTTGTCATGTGTTTTGGTCACTGCCTACCTTTATGTCCCTGTGCAGCACACCACGCTTGTGCATGTACTCCAACGCCAGCACCAACTGAACAAACCAATCAAGGATCTGCTCCTCAGGCAACCTGTATCATACCTCACACACATTATTACACGAAGGTTAAACAATCATAGCGCCATCACGTTAACCTTTCAATCGCAGCACTCACATGTGACCTTTCTCATATTGCTTTTCCAACACTGTGGCCAGATCTCCTCCTCCACAGTACTCCATTACTGTAGGAATGGTCGGCCAGGTAAGCTTAAGTCGCCAATTGCGCACGTGAGCGCGTTTGTGTGCACATGCATGCCTCATCGGCTTGTCAATGCGGACACACAGAAGACTTACCAATGCAGAGCCTGTTGGAGCCATCAGTGAAACTTTTCTGCGTACACAATTGTTGTCAGGTCGCCTACGACAGATATCACCACCTACATGTAGTCACACTGTTGATCACACGCCACTTGCGACTATGCTCTTACCCGGCAACCAACAGTGCAAGGGTGCTGAAGCTGCTGCATTGTCTCTGCCTCCTTCTTTGCCAACTCTTGCTTTTCAGGGGCCTCCGGCATCTGAATAACCTGTACATAGCAGAACACCAACAACAATGAGTCGACAGCACAGTGCTGATGTAATAACGACAACCAGGACGGCGCACATACAGTATGTTGTTACTGTTATATACTAGAATGCTTGCGGTGTGCAGCAACTCATGTGTACTCGACCTATGTATTGCGTGGTTAGTACTGGACCACCGTACAGCTCAGCATGACAAGGTCGAGATTGGTGCAATGTGCGGCAAGTTACCATCGCCAACCATATTCACCATAATCTGCTTATAAATGATGTTGGAAATCCAGGGAATTGCGTGCATACTCCTCGCTTTTGGGATGCGCATATAGACATTTCGATACCACGACATGACACAGCTAGTCTGGTGAACGGTATACACGTCCCGCACGCCTAAACATTTAGCAGTACGCCGTTGTTGTACATGTGGGTGTGCGTACCATTGTCAAACCCCACACAACGGGGGCGCGGGGGGGGGGGNGGGGGGGGGGGGGGGGGGGGGGGGGGGGGGGGGGGGGGGGGGGGGGGGGGGGGGGGGGGGGGGGGGGGGGGGGGGGGGGGGGGGGGGGGGGGGGGGGGGGGGGGGGGGGGGGGGGGGGGGGGGGGGGGGGGGGGGGGGGGGGGGGGGGGGGGGGGGGGGGGGGGGGGGGGGGGGGGGGGGGGGGGGGGGGGGGGGGGGGGGGGGGGGGGGGGGGGGGGGGGGGGGGGGGGGGGGGGGGGGGGGGGGGGGGGGGGGGGGGGGGGGGGGGGGGGGGGGGGGGGGGGGGGGGGGGGGGGGGGGGGGGGGGGGGGGGGGGGGGGGGGGGGGGGCTTAACACGTTGATTGGTTGCAATACTGCAGTTAACCTTGGCCGGCTGTAATTGGCATTTGTCGGCAAACCAACACACACGGCATATGCGATCTTAACCCCAGTGCAAAATGGATCGCGACGACCACAACACAGGCTACTTGCGTTTACCCACAGTTTAGCTAATCTCCCGTTAAAACTCGGTGTGCAATCATAAGTATGGCAAACCGCACGTACTCAAGCAGGGGAGAGACGATAAGTATTGTGAGACGGTTACAATGCGGCTGTAAAAGTAGCGTGCTGCAATAGCAGGCACAAAAAGCAGTGCGCTGCTCGATCAGAGCAGCTGACCAAGCTTCACAAAAGCGTACCTTGACGACGACCTCCTCGCCATTGTACTCAGCTAGGTACACCTTGCCCTGGGAGCCCTCTCCCAGGGTCTTGCGGATGGTGACCACCTGCTCGTTGGAGGCCATCAGGCCTACCAACTGAACAACAGATCTCGCTCCTCAGCGGAACCCAATCAGAACTCGGCAACTCTGGAGGTGGGCTGCAAGCCAAGCCAGCAACACCGCTACTCCCAATACTGCTTGTGCCACGCTTCTAGCAGATCAAACACGTTCCTAAGCAGTAGCAACAGTGTTCAGCTCCGATCCTCCATCACCAGCCATGGCTTTCCAGCTGAGCTTGCGCTTCTCCACATACACACAGCAGCAGGAAAACAACACACTAGCTAGCGAGCTGCACACAGCACAATGTGCAACACTGCTCTCTAAGCCACAAGCAGCAAGATTGTTTCCCACCCAGCCTCAAGGCTCACTGCCGCTGCTGCTGATTTGACTGAAAGATCGCTCTGCGCACACACAGCGTTGCGTGATGACTTTTCTTTCTTTTTGTCAAATTCGTCTCAGCAAGCGTTGGAGTGTCGCTCGCAAGGTTTGTCAGTCGGTTTGTGCCGTTAACTTTTGCATTGTACACCACACCAACCGAGAAGCCGGTCCATCAATTTTTTCTACGCTGGCCATTTCCTGCCTCAGAACTTCTGAGGCAGAGGATGCAGTCCTTATTTCATGAAGGACCGGATGCTTTAGGTCCTTCAACAGGACTCCTTTGGCATGTTGCGCCGGGGCTAAAGAGCGGCAGAGGTGGTTTTGCCGCCATGATAAAATTCACATTCGCGGGCGAAAAGAAGAGCCCCGCATAAATGCGTCCCTAAGCTCTAGATCATATCTCGGTTAAAGGACTGACGGGGCCGTCAACGATCGCTGAGCCAGCGCCGCACGTGTGGACGCGAAGCCCCGTGCCGCAGCGTGGCGTGCGTACTCGCACAAGCTCTACGCACAAGCCGGACCTTCCCTGTGCGCCGTCATGTCGATCCATAGACTAGGATTGGGACAGCTGCAGGCCGTGAGATTCAAATCCCGGCTCATCCGACGGTTTCGTAGCAGTGTGGCCGTTCTGGCTGTAGCTGGCAAGGCATCCCTTGACCGTCAGATGCATTATAACTCGAGACATTGACCGTTCGATGCGAAGCGGGTCTATCCCACCTCGGCGCCTGCCGCGTGAGTCATGCAGCAGTACGCGAATCCCGAAACCCTAGGTGGTGGAAAGTCTTTCCGCCGGAATCAGCCGCCTAGAAGCTCAAGAATTTTGAGGAAAACAAGTTGGGGAACTTTCTAGCCGATGCAACTCTGCAGCTCTTACTGCGACGTTGGTTGCGCAGTGCGTCTCAAGGTTGGCGCGTCGGAGAAGGTGGCGGCGGCGGAGGCGGTGTACTCCCAGCGTAGGTAAGCATTGGCATTGTCGTCATTGCTGGGGGCATGCGGAGTTTTGGTGTTTGCGCTAGGCTCTATTGTCCTTGCTTGCCGCGCGGCGCAAGGCGCTAGGCATTGCCGTCGGTGAACGGGTCTTTTGCCTGTTGCTGATGTTGTGTGTTGTCATTGTTTGGCACTGAGTGCCTGCCTTGTAGTTTCGTGCCTCCTGTTACATAAGTGCATGGCACTGGCACGCATTCGGTTGCAGGTGTTCCCTAAGCTGCCTTCGTTGCCTTGGTGGCATGCATGCGTTGCATGCTGTCGTGCCTTATCGTGCTATGACGCAAGCAATGGCCCATGTACTCGCAGGGAGGATGGAGTACATCATGAAGCATGCGCCGGCGCCGGCGCCGGGCCCGTATTGGCCAGACATGTCCATCTTTACGGATAGCGTTCCTAAGGTGCTCATCCCCGGGGCTTGCCTTGTGGGTATTGCGTTCGCCATCCTGCTGTGGCAGCTTGTCAGCCGCGTCAAGGTGGATGGCACTCGCTCATCTGGACGTGATTCTGAGGATGGCCTTCTCGCTGATGACCCCGAAATCGTGAAGAAGGTACGTGTTGCCCTTGCCGGTCGTGACGACACAGCTAGACACAGGCTGCTTAGCATGCATGTTAACAAATTTTTGTGGTCCGCAGGTGGCAGACATCCAGGAGGCCATCAGCGAAGGTGCCGTTGCGTTTCTGACGGAAGAGTACCGCTACATTGGCATCTTCATGACACTCTTCTCCGTGGTTGTTTTCCTTTTCCTGTCATCGTCTTCCGATCGCCCCTTCAGCCGGGACTGGGCTCCCTGCGCTGACGACGACACTAAGCTGTGCGCGCCGTCTCTGGCTGTTGGCTTCTTCTCAACGGTGGCCTTCGTCTTGGGTGCACTTACGTCCACCATCTCAGGCTTCCTGGGCATGAAAATTGCCACCTATGCCAATGCGCGAACTACCCTTCAAGCTCAGCAGTCAATCGGCGCTGCTTTCGTGACAGCTTTCCGCTCTGGTGCTGTCATGGGTTTCCTGCTGTCCAGGTATGCACAAGTTTATCGTAGGAAGCAACTTAACCAACAAGACGTAGGGCACCATGCATGCCATGAATAGCATACATCAACTGCTTGACAATGATAGCTGCCATGCGATGTCAACATTCTCTTTCTGCAGCCTGGGCCTGTTGGTGCTTTATATCACCATTGCTGTGTTCAAGTTGTACTTCGGTGACGACTGGGGCACCCTGTACGAATGCATCGCTGGTTATGGTCTTGGTGGGTCGTCGATTGCTCTCTTTGGACGCGTTGGTGGCGGTATCTACACCAAGGCTGCAGATGTCGGGGCTGACCTTGTTGGCAAGGTCGAGAAGGATATCCCCGAGGACGATCCCCGCAACCCTGCTGTAAGTCTCTGCCATGACGCATGCAACATGATTCACATTTTGCTTGCATGCCCTTCCCCCCCCCCCCCCGCCACCCCAACCCCAACCCGGGGGATCCCCAGTGGTGCTGTGGTCACAGATGGCAGCATGGCAGCGGTCTGTGTCATAGTAAAACAAATATGATGCAGTCAGTCACTGTGCATAGATACATTAGCTGTCGCAGCTTTGCTAGCTTTCATCGCTGCTCCAGTAAACATGCGGGTGAAGTGCTTACCTGCCTACAGGCTGTGGACTCCCAAACTCATTACGTGTTGCTTGCAGGTGATTGCGGACAATGTTGGTGATAACGTTGGAGACATCGCTGGCATGGGCGCTGATCTTTTTGGTTCATTCGCTGAGGCCACCTGTGCAGCGCTTGTCATTTCTGGTCTGTCCACCCTCGGGTCGCAGCACAACTTTGTGGCCATGTCCTTCCCACTGCTGGTAAGCGTCATTGCTCTCCCTTGCTGATGTTGGAGTGGGGGGGGGGAGCNCCACCGACCTTGCTGTGGTGCAGCGCATTAAGGACATTGAGCCTAGCTTGAAACGTCAGCTGATTGTATCCACCTTCCTCATGACCCCCGTCATCTTCTTGATCTCGCACTACGCGCTGCCTGCTGAGTTCACCATGAAGATTACTGGTGCTGCCGACAAAGTTGTCAAGAACTGGCACGTGTTCTGGTGTGTGACATCAGGCCTTTGGGCGGGACTTCTCATCGGTTACGTCACGGAGTACTTCACTTCCAATGCATACACTCCAGTGCAGGATGTTGCGGATTCATGCCGCACAGGAGCCGCAACCAACATCATTTGTGAGTGCCTGTTGCCTGTTGCATTGGATAATCAAGGGGTCTTGCTTAGTGGTGCAGCTGGTCGTCAAGTCTGTATTGAGTATGGCCAGTCACTAACGCGTGGTGGTTATGAACTAATCAGTCAAGACTACTGCTGACTGCCTGCATGGTTTGCACGCAGTTGGCCTTGCGCTTGGCTACAAGTCGGTGATTATTCCAGTATTCGCCATCGCAGCGGCTATTTTCACCAGCTTCAGCTTTGCTGGCATGTATGGCATTGCATGCGCCGCTTTGGGCATGTTGTCTACACTGGCTACTGGACTGGCTATCGATGCGTATGGCCCGATCAGTGACAACGCTGGTGGCATTGCTGAGATGGCTGGCATGGGTGAGGCAGTCCGTGACCGTACGGATGCCCTTGATGCTGCTGGTAACACAACTGCAGCCATTGGCAAGGTACGCAAGCTCTTTTCACCTATTGGCCACAATTGAAGATGCGCTGTCTTGTAATCTGGTTACTGTTGTCGATGGGGAAGGGGGTTCACCAAAGAATGTTTTCTTTGCTTGCTTTACAGTCGCATGGTCAGGTCAGGTCGTCGCATCAAGCTGGTGCAGTTTTCTCAGTCGAGTATATTGTCATGTCTTGGCGTATTGGTAGTTGCTGGCTAAGCAGTCACTCCCCACCTTGCCCTGCACAGACAACGCAAAGATATGCAGAATCGTCACATGGGTGTGCACACTTATGCAGAACTTCGACTGTGACGGTTTTGCTGCTGTCGATCAGGCAGGGTGCAATGTGGTCTGAGTTTGTTTGCGCTTCCATGCAGGGCTTTGCCATTGGCTCAGCTGCTTTGGTGTCCCTTGCGCTGTTTGGTGCCTATGTCACACGCGCTGGCATCAGCACTGTTGATCTGCTCAAGCCCTTGGAGTTCTGCGGCTTGTTGGTCGGAGCTATGCTACCGTATTGGTTCTCGGCAATGACAATGAAGAGTGTCGGCAAGGCTGCCTTGGCCATGGTTGAGGAGGTCCGTCGCCAGTTCGCTGAGATCCCCGGCCTTATGGAGGGCACTGCCCGCCCTGACTACAAGCGATGCGTGAAGATCTCCACCGATGCCTCAATCAAGGAAATGATTCCTCCAGGCGCTCTGGTCATGCTGACACCGGTGGTTGTTGGCATCCTGTTCGGGCCTGACGCCCTTGCTGGTGTCCTTGCTGGTGCCTTGGTGTCGGGAGTGCAGGTACATGTGCTGTCATTCAGGTTTTAACAGGTCTATCAAAAGGATCCTTGTTTGCTGCAACTAACCTTGATACGTCTCCCCAGATGGCCATTTCGTCCTCCAACACTGGTGGTGCCTGGGATAATGCCAAGAAGTACATTGAAGTGAGTACATATGTCTTTGCAACAGTGATGCAGTTTGGGCTAACGGCGTTTTGTGTTTGGCCTTTGCAACAAAATAAGCTGACATAATCTCAAAAATCTCCAGGCTGGAGCGTCTGAGGCGGCGAGGGCACTGGGTGGCAAGGGATCCGATGCCCACAAAGCTGCTGTCACTGGTGACACTGTTGGCGACCCCTTGAAGGACACCTCAGGGCCAGCTTTGAACATTTTGATCAAGCTGATGGCTGTGGAGTCCCTGGTCTTCGCTCCTTTCTTCAAGACGCATGGCGGCATCATCTTTAAGCTTTTCTAGGTGTCAGCCACAAATGCCGCGGTCCCGTAATATGAGCACATTCTTTTGTAGAGGCTTGCACCTGTGAGCTCGACTAGCTCGTTAAAAACAGGCTGTAGTTTTGAACTATCTGCAGACCTGTTTGATATCATCTGCATTTAGGCCTTCCCGTAGTTCGCATAGTTTCGCAACATAGTATCAAGTCCCTGAGCTTGTCTTACACCAAGGTGCATACATCCTTAATTGCACATGCTTTCAGGTACTTTAGAACAGTGGTACTCTTCTGTAAACAGGCTGCGCATCAAGCGCAGCGGTTGTTCTGTGTTCCATGTGTTGCCAAAACTTCGTACCTCACTTCTCGTTTGTCTGCCTCAGTGTTCTATATGCCAAACATCATGCGCTTGTTGCTTGCGAATCGTAGATGATGATGTTCCTATACATGCAAGATGCATCACATGCTTGGCCTGCTACTGTGCCTTTCCGTTGCTGCTCAGCTAGGACAGCCCATGCGGGCAGGTGATGGACTTGGAATGCATGCATGACTAATGGCGTGAAGTAGCGGCAGTGATAGCATTTAACTAATGAATTGCTCCATTTGTGCGTCTCGCACTATGCCACACATACAACGACTTACGCCCTATGCAAGCACACATGGCAGTCCACTGCAGTCCCACATGCACAACCATTCACCCACCCAGAGCTGCATTCACTCATCAAAAACTACTGGCATCAAGGAAATGCAAGCAACATGTGCAACATTCACTAGAGGGCTTACCCAGGGCAGAAATTGCTAGTAGGGCAGAAATTGCCAGTACAGCAACATCGTCATCCCTAGGGGCCTAATGCAACTTGCTAAGTGCAATTGAGATGACAATGGCATCGATGACACACAGCCATCGTAAGCGGGTGGCTGTGCCTGCAAGCAGTATAAGTGCCTGACCCGGTGGTTGGACATGTGAAACCAGGGTGTCTATGAGCATAGCGGTTGCATGAGCACAACTATTATGACTGCTGCATAGATAACATGCGACACAATGCAATGACAAGGCACTACAATGACTGCTGACTGCAAACTGCATGGGTGCAATAGCACCTTCAATTATTGTACACTTTCGTCTTCTTCAATAACGCATGCACAACAATGAACAACCACAACCACTACCCCCTTTGATTGATTACAAACTTTAGGGATACACAAAGCGTGCAATGCTATAAGTGCCTGGCTGTAGGTCAGAATGGTTAGGGTTTGGCAAGGTGATTTCGTACTGACAACATTGCTTAGCACCATATTTGCTTACAAGCATGAAGCATGCTTCACAGCGTCCCAGCAATGCTACGCTCTAAGCAATTGCGTGCATAGAAAAAGATTAGTGCAATGCATTGTGGTTCCTTGCTGCAGCACGAAATGATGCGTCATTCGCAAATCTTTCTGCTGTCAAGGAGCTTGAACCCCTTATCTTTGTGACTTACTTACGCAACGCTGAAAAAGTCAAATCAATTCTACCCACAAAAGCACGTGCAGCGGATCGACCGAGTAGCAGCACAGCTACTACCGAGCAGATCAGCTGGAACTTTCAACAGCATAACTGATGCATACATGGTAAAAGTAGAGTAGGTGGTAGAGTGTTGGAGGCGCGCAATCGCATGATGTAGCCCGGTGGTTTTGTATAGTGAGTGAGGTAAGTGTGATGCATGCTGTGTGACATCATGATGTGATGGGTTGAATATGCATGCGCATACACAGTCCGCATTGTTTGTACATGCACGGAGCGCCGAGCCATGACATCTGCAACAGCGTATGAGCACAGTATGTTGACAAAAATCAGAAAATCTGCAGTGCAGCTAGCGCCGAGCCTACTACTTACTTTCTAGAAGCCGCTGACGGCACTAA
Source organism: Chlorokybus atmophyticus (assembly GCA_009103225.1). Classification (NCBI taxonomy): domain Eukaryota; kingdom Viridiplantae; phylum Streptophyta; class Chlorokybophyceae; order Chlorokybales; family Chlorokybaceae; genus Chlorokybus; species Chlorokybus atmophyticus. The sequence goes on from RHPI01002402.1 coordinate 1,046,259, forward strand.
CTAGCATGTACAACAAGTTGCACCAATTGGTGCAGCAACACCATAGAAGGGTGCTCCAGTGGCTACGCATACGTAAACCTAAAACGACGTATAGACAGAATATAACTACAGTAGTATTCACAGAAAGCGAGCTGGATGGATGGGATTCTCTAGACGTATGATGCTGCGTATATGTGGAAGCAACGCTGCATCAAGAAATCGTGTTTTGCGGAGCAGCAGCAGCCGCATTCAGCCTTTGCAGAGCCGCCGTACATGCCACATGCCGTGCGCGCACGGTGGAAGCATATTTGCGAAGTCGCTGTCTGTCCGCAGCCGTCAGCTTCAAGGGATTGGATGCGGATGTCAGTGCGGGCGCTTCAACCAAACAGAAGTAAAACAAAGCCTCGGACTGTGCATACTGAGCAGCAGCCTCTGCATAGTTCTCAATGACCTCCTCCACCTGCCGTAACATGGACAAATTGATCGTCAATATTGATCTGCAAACGGCATTCGCCAAAGGCCTGCCTGCGGTGCCAGATGCCTTGAAAGCAGAATATCGAGGCAATGAGGTGACAAATTCAATTGGCATGCAAACACTTAAGTACTGCTTACTGCTCCAATGCGCCCATAGCGCAAGGCTGCCTGATAGACTAGCTCGACAGCATCTGGCGTCCTCCACTGGCGCTCCACTGTTTGCACACGAAAATCATGTTAGAACACGTGCATGCTTCTTGAGGTATAGTTCGCTGTCAGAGGCTGCCATGGGCAAGCAGTTCTTGGTGTGATGTTGTAAGGCATGGGACCCTTACCAGTGCCAAGGGAATTCACAAGACCATCTGTCTGCTGGACAGCCAGCATGAAGTCCTTCTCTACAGCAGCGCTACCGGCAGCTGCATCATGAACAGTCGAGATTAAATCTCGGGGATCCCTCCAGGCTTGTGCAACCATCAATGATGTGTGGAGGACCTCCAGGCGCAGCACGTGCAGCGCGAGGGCTGCCAGTTTCTGCCCAGCTTCCAACTGCCAAAACAATCTGGTTAGCGCCCGGCCTTGGTACGTCACAACAGGCGGCACGCGCAGGTCCACACCTTGTGATCTGCTAGCTCTAGAATCAGCTTGGCACAGCGCTGAAGAGAGGTCAGGCGTACAGATGGCACATCAGACGGTTGTTGGGGCTCATCCATGTCTTTGCGCTGTGCTGCCTGGTGCATGTACGACGGCTGCAGAACAAGCCACATGTTTGGTCGTACCTGACAGCAACCACGACCCAACCCTTAGTTACAACATAAATGCTTGGCACACCTGTGGCATGCTATGTGGCCTTGGACGATGTGGGGAGGTGCTGTGGTGCACCAGAGGAGATGTGGGTGTTGCGCTGCGACGAGCGGCAGAGGTGCCCTGAGGAGACATTGTCCTTGGGGGTGGCGTGGGTGTCCTCACTGGGGCGCTCCGAGAGTGCGAAAGAGGTGAAGCTGGTCGACTGTCGCTGAAGCCAGGCTTAGGTACAACCACGTACTCACGCTCGATGCACTCAAACGAGTCCAACTCTGGGAGCACAGCCATCTCGTAAGCCGTAATTCAAACCAATGACACACAGCCAGAAAGCAACTCACCGCCACGCGCAGAGCCTGAGCGCCAGCCGCCAGCGCTGTCCACGGCTGTTGTGACTGATGTTGTCTTAGCCTCCGACAGGTCTCTGGCGGAAGGCACCTTCACTGGTGGTCGAACACTGACTTGCGGGCTGCATACAGCATGACTTCAGCTAGTTGTAAGGGATGGTGGCAAGTCAATCGCAAGTGACCAGCAATGCATGCACTAAGCCAGCCCCCTCAAAAGCAGACTGGTGAATGAGTAGTCCAGTGACAGCAAACGCAGCAAGGCCTTGTTCGTTGGACAGCTGACACAGGAACCTGCAAGCCATGCTGGTTACGACATTACCTGCTGGGCAAATTTTGTGCCCTGGTGTGTGGCTGCGCCTTTGGATCGTTGCTGCTTTTTATCGGAGGCACTGAAGGGAATGGCGGCTCATCATCCATTGCGAAGGGCATTACAGGTGACCCATCGTCCCCAGAAACTGCTCTGCCACCATCAACATCTCCTTCATTATGGGCGGGCTCAGCTGTGCCAAGCCGACTGTCTCGCGGCAGTATCACAGTCGAGTCTGTCATCAGAGTTGGCCTGTAGAACAACAGATGTTGAAGCTTACGAGACTTCCACAACAGCTGCTGCAAAGCTTGCTGCTCTTGAGACTTACTTCATTCCCAAGAAGGGGTGCCTAAAGAACTCCTCAAAAGACAGACGTTCCACTGCATACATCCCGGGCACAAGGTCAGCACAGTATCGAATTAACTTGCTGACGGCACACTTGTGCATCAATACAAGAAGACTGCTAGGCAGGTCAACCAAATGTACCTGGATTGCGTCGCAGCAGCAGCCGGCACATGCTGATGCACGCCTCTGAAAGCCCATGTGAGACCGCTTGCGGAATATGGGGCTCATTCCTCTCAATGTTGCGAAGTAGCTGCAACCAACACAGCGTGAAGTAGAGCACTCAGCGAATTTGGTCGCCCACGTGTATGCCTGTGTTCCGCTAAGTAAAGAGCGCAGCCTACCTGTACATGATTGGCGCCACTGAAAGGTGGGCGACCCGTGACCAGTTCAAACAATATGACACCTACACTCCACAAGTCCGCCTGCCAGCCGGACCAGGTTTCAATAAGACATGCAGCACAAGGATGGTGCTGGAACTGGATAGCGAATGCCCGCACCTTGGCATCATATTTCTGAAACTGCAATATCTCAGGGGCCATGTACAACGGTGAGCCACACAGAGTCTCTGCCAGTCCTTGCGGCTGCAAAGACCTGACAAGCACCAGTTGAGTCATCAGCTCTGTAAGAACAACAGCAGGGGGTGCTACTGAAGTGGCATGCCATCATCAAAACGGACCTTGCAAAACCAAAATCCGCAATTTTTAATGTGGCACTATGGCTGTTTTCCGATAGCAATAGATTCTGCAAGTCACATAGGGTTGTCAGCCAGGTAGAAGGAGCTGCCACAATGGCCAAACTCTGCATGACGCAGGCTAGGTTGTGCCCACACAATGCACGTACAACAGCGTGATCTCTGCAATTACCTGGGGTTTTAGATCGCGATGAATCAGGTGGTTGGCACGTAGTACCTCGAGCCCTTTGGCTATGTAGCAACATGCATTGGTCAGCGATGCCACTGTTTGACAGACAAGGTCAAGGCAAGTTTGTCACGAAGATCACCTAGTTGCTGCAGAAAGTGCCGCGCAGTTGACTCTGGTACTTGCTTATTGCGCTGGATGAACTTGGACATGTCCCCACCAGCACAGTACTCAAGGATCAGAAAGATTCGTCCCGGACCCTGCACATTGGGTTGAAGTGGAGGTCAAGCATACGAAAACACAATATTGGTAGCAATGCAATTCTTCAGCATTGATAGATGTAGATGGAAGCAAGCTATGGACTTCGTGACGTTGATCGAAGGTCGTCATGGCACATGCACACCACTGAAGGAATGCAACTGTGATTGGTCAAGTGCTGGATACAGCAAACAAACAACAAGCAACAGTACGAGCCTGGAGTCCGACTGAAGGAAACAGTACAACCGTAGCCAGCAAGTATTGGACAATAGAGACACAACTGTACTCCAGAAGACCATGCATCCTTTGAGCAGAGATGGGCAGCGTATTATACGTGCCCATCCACTCTTACAACGAGTTCATGATGAGACCAACAGTCAAGGACATAATCTAGTGCGCAATGAACGAATGTGAACTAGCGAACATAGCTGTCCAGCTGTAGCTACATTGACTGCAACCTGCTACTAGCGGAGCGAGAAAGCTACTTCAATTTTCCCCTACTGCGAGCACACCCTCCCATGCTGTTCAACAATGTTGGCTGGTGGGATGTTCCACTGCACCGACTTAAAACCACTCTGTGTGGCTCTGTCTCGCTGTAATGTGCCTATGACGACATAACACTCTGCACCGGCAGCAAGGCAGGCACCAACCTTGTAGATGTCCAGCAGGCGGATGATGTTGGGGTGCTGAGTGCGGCGGAGGATATCTATTTCGCTTTCTAGACTCTGCTGCAGTTTTCGGTTCAGCTTTTCCAGCTGCATCTCTTTGACGGCAACCACTTGGCCTGAGACCCTGTGCCTTCCTCGCCATACAGTGGCAAAGGAGCCGGCGCCAATCTGCCCCTCGACGATCCAATCGCCTACCACGCGCTGCGCCGTTGGCATCGCCCCCGCCGGCGACGGCGACGACAGCAGCGCCGCCGCTGCTGCAGGCACCGCTCCCGCTGCTGCCATTATCGCTGGTGCCGTGGTGGTGGTGGTGGTGGTGGTGGTAGGCCCCAATCCAGCCACGGCCACGGCCATCCACCGTCCTCACCTGCCTGTGATGGCCTCCTCTTCACGCCCCATGCACTCGCACAACCCGGCCAGGGGCCCCAGCCCAACAACCCGGGGCACAGCCCGGTTTGGCGGGCCAAGCCCGCCCCAGGCCGCTGCCACGTCCTCGACCAGTTGCTCCTGCTCCAAGGCCGCACACCCACTACCACACCCACTACCACGCTTTGAGCCCTTCTACCCAACGCCAAAACCCCGGCAACGCATGCAAGCAGTCAATTCAAGCAAGCCACACACTTGTGCAGCTACACCTCTGCCCCCGGTGCTGCCCCCGCCGCCGCAGCTTTCCCGCCCGCGCCTCCTGCAATGGGCAATTCAGCAGCCTACAGCTAGCATGGAAGGCATATGCAGCAGCGGGCAGTCTGGCGTGGCAGTGACCGACCGCTGCTTCCAGCGCGGGTGTGCACACAGCTCTGTGCGCTGCGCCGGCTTGTGCGCGCACGGGAGTTTCTCCTCAGCCAATGACAACCGATCACGTGTATGGCCCCTCAATCGCAGTGAGGCTCAATCGCAGTGAGGCCCACACATCCAGTGACAAGCATGAGCACTGCGTTTTCAATCTCTCAATGAGTTACAAACTTACTGGTACATTGAAGGGCAGGTGCTGTATTCTTTCTAATGTTTACAAGTGCTTTTAAAATATATAGGTTGCGTGTTGGTGAATGAGTTGCATTTCATTTTTATTATTTATGTATTTGATCATTGACATGCGAATGTGCTTGTTATCATCGCGCAACAAATGAAACAAATGTGCAGTCGCATGGCTACCCCGCCCCCCCCCCCCACCCCTCCACCTCTACCTCCCCTCCCTGGCATTTAACTTTACCATAAATATTTTTTGCAGCTCATTTGCATGGTGTACAATTGATCAACTCGTTGTTTCTTCACTGTCAATAGGTGCATATTTGAAATCCTCAGATTAGTCATTGTTAACATGCTAATATGAGCAACAACGGAAAAATAATTCAAAAGGTAATAGCATATTGCAATCGAAGAAATCGCATGAATGAAACTTCCATGATGGTATCAAAATACATTTCCATAATAAGTATAAGGTGTCCACCCAATTTAGCTGCTCTGCGTGTTTGCCCTAAGTTTCACATTATATTCGACATCATCCTTGGTATTCAATTACCATCTCGACATCAAAGTCAAGTTCAATGGTTGGTCACAATTGTTAATATTGCCAAGGTGAAACACATTGTCACACGTGTCCAATCATGAGCTTCACAGATGTGATGTTAATCGTGAAACAAAAGTATGCAACAACGCTACACCAACTGGGTGTAGCTTGAAGTCAACAAGCTCCTTTACTTCCTGTCTTGACATTTGTAAGCCAACATCGGTTGCAACCGGCAATGGTGCCATATGCAAGTTGTATAGGATGTGGCCGTCGGACGAGTTATCAAGCACAGAGCAACAAAACAAGGAGTGGTAGGCATATTGTCGAGCTAACACAATGCACAACCTTTTTCACGCTTTTGCAAAGATGTGCAACACTATGCCACTACTCAGTCTTGGGCACTCTGATCTGGTATGTCCGCAAACGCAGCATATTCACCACCCATAGCACGCAAGATGCGTTGCCATGCATTTGGTTGCCCAATGATAGATTCTGTGGTTGAAGGCCATGGGAAGAGCAACTGAGGCGGCACTCTTGCCATAAGCCACACGCCCGCACTGCGAAGCACAATGCCGGTCGTGTCATTGTCAGTTGAGGGCAACAGAGGTGCACGCATGTGCAGGCTACATGCAACAAGCCTTGCTTACCGCAGCTCTTGTTCCAGTTGCTGCGGAAGCCATTTGCACTCGCCAGCAAAAAAGTGCTGTGGCAAATGGGCATTAAGCAACCCGCATAACGGTTTGTCATGCCACAGGCTTGTAGTACAGGTATGCATCATGTGCAATCATACTACTGCCATAATCAGCATCTAGACACTGAAGAGGGGGGGAGG